>LQNS02000139.1:1470466-1482683 GCA_001587735.2 Parhyale hawaiensis
ATAGCAGAACGTGTCAATGTTCCTTTTTCAACGGTTGGAGCAATAGTCCGCCAGCATCAAGTGACTGTGGCAGCCTCCAACCAACCAAGAGCTGGAGCTCCGCGTAAGATCATTGGTCGTCCTCGGCGCTACATGCTCCGTAAGGTGTCTAATGACCCCATGACAATTCGTGCTGACCTTCAGAGTGAACTGGCGTCTCAGGGAATGCATGTCAGCAAGAAAACTATTGTTAGGGAATTAAACTGTACTGGCATTCATTTTTACACTCCTCGCAAAACTCCTCTTTTTACAGTAAAACATGTCAAGAGCCGTTTAACATTTGCCAAAGACCACCTGGAGAAAGGAAATGAATTTTGGGAAGGGGTTGTATGGTCTGACGAATCTAAAATAGAACTTTTTGGCTGAAACGAACCTACGCATGTATGGAGGAAACGTGGTTCTGCCTATGACCCCAAGAACACCATCCCCACCGTGAAGCATGGAGGGGGCAGCATCATGGTGTGGGGTTGCTTTACTGCCCATGGTGTTGGGGATCGTCATGTTATTGATGGCAAGATGAATAGTTTCATGTACACGGAGATATTAGAGAAGAAGATACTTCCCAGTGCCAAAAAATTCTACGGACGGCTCAGGTGGACCTTCCAACAAGACAATGACCCCAAGCATACTGCGAATTTAACGAAGGAATGGTTTCATAAGAAGAAAATAAATTTCTTCCATGGCCTAGCCAATCACCGGACCTTAATCCAATAGAAAATTTGTGGCGTCTTTTTAAATCTGGTGTCCACAAACGGTGTCCCCAAAATCTTACTGAATTAAAGGTTATCTGCATGGAAAAGTGGGAAAAAATAAAATGAAGTGAATGTGAAAAGTGAATTCCCAGCTATAACAATCGTCTCCATGCTGTTATTGCCAATAAAGGTCACGCTGCCAAGTACAAATGTCATAATTTTATTTTGGTCAAATAATTTTGTTCCTCATTACTTTTGCTTGTGTTAAATTATCTTGTTCTAAGTGCACATTTGACTGTTCTGTTTAAATATTCTATTATATATATGTTATATAAACTTCCTGTTTTAATTATCCTAGAGCAAACCCTGAATTTTTCAAATACATAAAAAATAGAGTTGTGTAAATATTTATGCCTAGGCACTGTATACTTTCGTCTACGGGGACAATTTCAGATGTGTACGACATAGAGGGACATATATAACTTGCGGCCTTGAAAGTCGGATGTTGCCCTAAAATTAAAGGAATTTTTTAAGGTCTGTCGCCCCAGTGACACTATTATCACTATTTATATCCTCCCGAGCCAATATATATATCGATACGGGTTATTAGATGGCCAACAATTTTTCTATACGGGCTGTTAAATGGCCGGCTTCTCGTTAGAGGTACCAAAATTTTGATACGTCTAACCGCCTGTTAACTTCAGAGTGTGGAAAAAGTATTAAAAACACCATAGATTTTCGCACGTTTGGTCTGGTCTCATTTTGAAAGAAAATAAGACTACGTTGGAACGCACGCCCACTTCTCGACAGATAAACGTCCAAGATTTTTGATGCTGCCAGCCACCACCCTAGTACAGTACCCCTTCCCATGAGCTCTTTCCCCGCCAATCTTGTAGGTTAGGAGGCAAAGACTGTTTCTGTTAGTGTCCTAATGACGTTTAATACTTAGTAAACCCGTATATATACATATATATACTTAGGATGTTTGCAGAACCAGTCCTTGCCCCCTAACCTGCAAAGTTCCCGGAGGGGGTGTACCTCTATCAGGCCAATTAGATACATATATATACTCCTGACCCATTTGTTCTTGCATATATATATATATCCTTTTGAACCAGCAATCTCTGCATATATATCAATACATTAAGGTGGAATTTCCACCTGAAAGCCCCGCCAAGCCATGAGTTTCACGGTCTACCGGGCTATAGGTAATCTACCGGGCTTTCCACACTTTGGGCTCCTGGTGTTTGTTAAGGGTTAAGTTTAGGAAAAATCCATGATGCTGATAGAATGGAAAATTAATGTTTTTCTCGATGGCACCAAAACCATTTGCCTACGTTTGATAGTATTCAAGCAATAAGCGAAAAACTGACAAAAACATGGGGAAATGGGCCTGTTTTATCAAAGTTACCAACTTTGAGGAGCCTCCTTCCCCTGAGAATTGGGACCAAACCGAAAGTGTCATACCCGAAAAGAAAGGTCCTAAAATGAGCTTTCCAACGGTGCAAACCAATCTCTGATTACCATCCGTTGTTTGGACAGATTTCAGACAGCTCTCTTATTTTACTACTAGAGTGCTCGCGCTGTCAATAAGGACAGCGAAGAAAATGTGAAGACCCCACTTGTGTTGCCTGTAGCATCATCGCAAAGAAATTAAGACAGAGCCTTACATGTATAGAAGGGAGCTCCCTGTCTGGGTAGTGCCGCGTGTAGACGGGACATGTTCTTCATGATTTCCCAGGTTATCAACTATTTAGGGTAGACGGTTGAGCTCCCTTCTATACATGTAAAGCTCTTATTAACTTCCTTGTGTAGGATGCTGCGCAACTGCCAGCGAGAATTTGGGAACCGTACAGATAAGCGTGCAAGGGTGAAAAAAATACAATCTTTCTTTTGGTGATACGCAAAAAGCGATGATTTTTGCACAAAGTCAATATTGCTTCTAACAAATACAAAGCTCTCTATCCAAGATACTGGTGGGTCGCATATAACTCGGACTCTGAAAAATTTTCCCCAAGAGATAACTTGCTCTGTTGAAAGAAGAATCCAAAATGTGGAGAACATAATTTGCTGCCAAGAAATATCGTGGTCTTTACGCGCCTTCTGACTGCTCAAGAATATCTTACCAGTTACCTCGATAATTACCAAAATAAAAGTATCAGCTGAAGCTTGAATGAAGGAAATCTCAGATGAGAGTACACAACACAATGGAAGAGATTGTTTAAAGAAGCTGTAAGCATATACATCGAGTGGATTACAACACTGTCAAAGAAAGACCGGAATCAGACATACAGTTCGAGTGCCATCATCTATAACCTGGAATATTTTCTGTCTATCAGTTTTTTATGAAGCTTGGCAGGATGACCACAGTCTTCAAGCAGATGATTTCACTTATGAAACCAGGAAGGCCAGAGCTAATTTTTCTCTATCTATTTCGTTAATAGCGTGACACGAAACCGATAAATAAATAAAAATATAAATATATAGACACACGACGGTCATTCTTAGTATTTGATAGAATAGATAGAAGATAGATTGCTGTTGCCCCTTTTGAAAAAAAAACAAAAAATGAAATGCCTTGGAATCTTTTTCTTCTGTATTACATAGGGGAAAAGATCTATACCTAAAAGCTCAGGCACAATTAAAAAGATCTTGCCCAGTGGCCGAGAGATTACTGACGCCAGCCGTATCAAAGATACCCAGCTTCCCGAAGTCAACAAATCTCGAATTTTCTTCTATCTATTTATAAAGAGCGTGACACAAAAGGTAGGTACCTACGTACGTAGGTAGGTACTAGCGTATATATCTTTATATAATAAAACGCTTCGTGTATTGATTTATTTCGTGTCCGCTTTGAAGGAAATAGATAGGCAAAAACTAAGCCACGTTGCAGATTCTGTGAATCGATGACCAGGTTGCAAAAGATGGCGACGGCTGATCCGTATCCCTTTGTCCAAAGACACTTCTTGCTTGAAACTCTTGTTGAAAATTGAAACACTATGTATGTAGCTGGAGTCCAATTTTATGACTTTTTTCGCTCAGGTCATGATGAATAAATTCGGCAGATGGTCCGGTGATTTTTCACGGGCAGTAGACAACTATTTCTTCTAGCTTCCTGTCTTGCACTTCTTCTTCTACAGCAGCATTATTCCCTTTCAAAGGGGAGTCGCTGAAGCAGATCTTGTTATTCCATGTATTTCTGTCCATTACCATGTGCTTCTCCAGCTCCATACCACGCATATCATCCCTCACACTGTCGTTCTCTGAAGGCGCGAATTTTGTTTCATAGCCCAAATTTCAGAATTTCAGTGAAACGGATATTAAAGTTCGCAAGACCGTATCATGGCTACGGAGCGCTGACATGTATACAAGCTGGGTGGAGTTATATTCAACTTTATTGCAATGTTTTACTCAAGATATTTTCTGCCTCTCACTATTGAAGACGCACGCCGAATCAAGAAGGGAGATAGAGAACGTATAAGTAGTACGAGACTGCTACAGTCTCAAAATCAAAGATGTTCAACGAATGCAAGAAGAGAGATTAATCGTCTATGCGATACAGAAAGGTTACAGAAGTGAATGAGAGCTGCTGATAAGCGTGAGCGGGAAAATGAGGAAACGACAAGTCAGAGAATAAAAGCCCTATTGGTTTAAACCACGACAAAGGATCAGTTAAGAAAATGAAGCAAGTCAGAGAAGAGAAGAGATCCCGCAACGGCCTAAATTAATAGAAAAAATTCTATCATTGCGTGAATTTTTTCACGCGCGGGTCCACTAGTTAATATAGAGATTCCTAGTTTCAACGTCCTGACCCACAGCGTGCACTGTGATCGAAAGAGAGGAAGAAATCAGGGACATAAGGAATGTTAGGAATAATGTCATCGTGTACGAACAGCAAGTCGAGAAAGAAAAAGAGGAACAGAACAAAAAAGCCAGCAGTAGGAGTATGAAAATGGAAGGAAGTAAATTGGGCACGAAAAATAGACGTCCCGAAAGCTTATAAGGCATCGCATGTGAACCCTCTGGGGGCACTACTCCCCATAACATGAGATGGGGAAAGCTACCTATCGTAACCAAATCATATGTGCTCTCTAAAGAGGCCCATACACGATCAATTATATTGCAGAACTTTATAGTCAATACTCTGAATTGACAATTAAATTCACCCTGTACGGGCGATATTGATAACTTGCACACTTGTATTGAGTGAATCAAGTTCTGCTTGATATTTTATTGCGCGAGTCTATTTGATCGCACAATTATGTACTCATCCAAGTAGCAGATGATGGCAATTCACGGGTCTCATAAACAATTGTGCCGATAATTTGTGGCTCAATAGCACTGACAAACTTCAGGTTTTCAAATATATTTCCCGTGGGCAGGTAAGGCAGTGGAATTGATAAACACTCTGTAGGAGAGATGGGCTGAGGCATATTTACCTACGCCAAGGAGGTTATGTTANCCAATAATTTGTGGCTCAATAGCACTGACAAACTTCAGGTTTTCAAATATATTTCCCGTGGGCAGGTAAGGCAGTGGAATTGATAAACACTCTGTAGGAGAGATGGGCTGAGGCATATTTACCTTCGCCAAGGAGGTTATGTTATCGTCGGGTTTGTCTCTCTGTCTGTCTGTTATTCTGTCTGTCACAAATATAACTCAAAGAGTTATGGACGGATTTTGACAAAACTTACATGGGTTGTTAGGTATGTTAGGAGGAAAGGATGATTAACTTATGGTGAAGATCTGTCCATCCGTTTGTTGGTGTGTCTGCCTATTTTTGTGAGTGCCATAACTGAAATAAGTAATGGACAGATTTTCATGACATTTACATGAGTTGTTGGGTTTATTACAGAGGGTAAATGATCAAATTTTTGTTATGATGTGCTTGTTCGTTCGTTTTGTTTGTCGCTGTGTTTGATTTTATGTTTGTTATGGATGAATCTTTAAGAAATTTTCAGAAGTTGTTAGTAATGTTAAAAGACATAGTTGATGATTAAACTTCGGTGATGGTCAGTCACTCCGTTTGTGTGTTTGACTTACTTTTGTTGGAATGTTTGTTAGCGCAATAACTCAAAAATTATGGCTGGATCCTTGTGAAAATTTCAGGAATTGTTAGTGATGGTAAAAGACATAAGTGGCTAAATTTTGGTGATGATCAGTCGGTCCGTTTGTGTGTTTGACTTATGTTTGTTGAACGGCATAAGTGATCAGATTTTGGTGTTGATGCAAAGAAAATCATGGTTGAATTTTTCTAAACCGCTGCCTTGCTTGGCGGAGTTATGCACTCTCGGAGAGCTGTAGATATGGTTTGTTTTTCAATTAGTTGCTCGATTACTTACAATAGCTCATTCTAGGACTCCGCATCTATGCGCAGAAAGTTTTTAACATCACTTGGCTCATTGTGGTTCAGTTCAAGTACTAATTTGGTGTGTCACAACGTTGAAAGCTGCAGAAACCATTCTATTTTTTTAACATTTTGCACGTTTCTTTTTTGGAACATCGGTTTCGTCTTTTACAGCAAGAGCAACGGCCACGGTGATTGCTGAGTCAAAATGCTACATCTTTTCTCAGCGAATTGCAAGACCAAATTGAGCCTGGTTTGTGCAATTAAAGTGTCAATTATGTTGATTGACCTGTGTGTGTGTGTGTAGACAACTTAAAATTGTCTATTGTATTGTGCAACCGGACTTACGCAATTTAATTGATCGTGAATGGGCCCATTTTTAAAGGGTGACGGTTGAGTAATACTTCAAGTTTTCAAGGGAGGAGTTGGGCAGTTTTGAAAAGTCTTCATTTGTGGACCGACTTGAATGAAACTTGGTACAGATATGCAAAATCGAAAGAGAAATCTGGTTACAGTACTTTCTTCGATTTTCGCCATAGAAACCATAGAAAACGAGTTATACAAATAAAACGGGAAAAAGGGCTGGGGAAAACCCTGCTCCTATAGTTTTTGAGCTACAGAGATAATTATTTTGGTCTCAAAAGAAGCGGAATATTACCTTTTATAACAGCACCATTTTTGGACTTGATTTACAAACTGTTTTTTGATAAATTCAAAGACACAAAAATACCTAATATATTTTAAAACTATTTTTCTAAAAAGTGCAATGTCACTCGTTTCCTAATTTGATAATCAGGTTGAAAAATGCTATTTTTATAGAGAATTAAGCGCCGCTCTTTTGAGACCAAAATCATATCTGTAGCTCAAAAACTGTAGGAGGAGTAGGGTTTTGAAGTCGAAGAAATTAGCTTTTTAGCAGAGCCCGCTTTCGTTTTTTAATAATTTGTTTTCTGTGACGAAAATGGGAAGAAAAACATAAGTCTAACCCACATTCTTTTTCGATTTTACATATTTGTGCCAAATTTCGTCAAGATTGGCCCAATAATAAAAGAAAATTTGATTTTTTCATTTTCGTTCTTTGTTCCGACTTCCATGAAACTTGCAACACATATGTAAAGTCAAAAAAGAAAAGCTTCTGACTCACATACTTTTACCCATTTTTGCCATAGAAAACGAGTTATTCAAAGAAAACAAGTTTTGGTGGGAAACCCGTTTTCTTTCAATAACTCGTTTTCTATCGCGAAAATTGGAAAAAGTTTACGAGTGCAACCCACATTCTTTTTTGGTTTTACATAACTGTGCCAAGTTTCATCTAAATCGGTACGTAAATGAAAAAGTTTTGATTACTGTCATGTTCTCGAATTTCACCATAAAAGTGTTCAGCCTAAGGATTCACATTTGAGGTTTTATTTATGGGCCGATTTGAATAAAATTCTCTCAATTTATACAAATATATCGTGTGCCTTAAAAAAAAGCAAAAGAATGTCAATACAACTGAAAGTTTGATTACTATCTGACGCACAATGTATATTTTAGTAGCTTTTGCGTTTCGGTAAATATCCCACATCTAATTTATTGATCGTCAAATGAACGCCACTCGGTGAATAATGCACCAAATGTCATGATTTTTTTTAATTAAAGGAAAATAAATTTAGGACAATCGTAAGGATTCATATTTAAAAAAAAATTGTTCAAAAAATGTGATAAGTGATTTTGAAAGAGTAAATGTGACGGTAATATATATATATATATATTTCATTTGAAAACTAAAACAAAATTCAAAAATCTATATCCTTCCGATTGTTGGCAATCATCAATGGTTTATCTGTACTTAACTTCATTCAAATTGAGTGAAAAATGAAGGCTAGGCGCAAAAAAAAATTGAATAAATAAAGGGTTAATATTTTTCCCCTCTGATAATTTCGAAATTTTTTCTATACGAAAGTGTCTTTTACATCATATACAACAAGTTTCTGTTCATAAAACACAAGAAAAGAGATGAAAAGCCCAAAAAGTACTATGTGGGTGTATTCCTCGCTACGGTCCCCTTACTTGTTTGAGACCAAAATCATCTCTGTAGCTCAAAAACTGTAGGAGGAGTAGGGTTTTGAAGTCGAAGAAATTAACTTTTTAGCAGAGCCCGCTTTCGTTGTTTTTAATAACTCGTTTTCTGTGGCGAAAATGGGAAGAAGAACATAAGTCTAACCCACATTCTTTTTCGATTTTACACATTTGTGCCAAATTTCGTGAGGATTGGCCCAATAATAAAAGACTTATGAAGCAAGCCAAAAAATGAATTTTTAAAAAAGGCCCATTTCCCCTCCTCACCGCCCCTAGCCCTCTATTCTACCCACTTAGGGTTGCACTAACTGCCTAAAACTTCACCTGCGTGTCCTTCCGATGTATAGCTACTGCTTAGTGACAAAAACGGACTTTTGAATTTCGTTTTTTTTCGCCCAACACCTCCCCTTAACCAAGAAAAAAGCTCCACGACGCTATTGTTTCAAAATTTTTGATATCCATAATTTTGAAAATTTGTCTTATCTGTGAGGCCTCGCACATCTATCAGTATTCCAGGGCATGCGTCTCGTATCAACACTCGATAATTCTTAGGAGGAGACTCCGTAGAGATAAAAATCCCGTTAGTTACACTTTCCAGATATCTGGAATGTGTCGACTGATACCTGCTTCTTTTCACTTGACTGTCAAGGTAGTCTGTTATGGTTAACCCTCCAGTCAGATTCCGAAAAGGTTATCAGTATTGGTGTCGTGTTCTTCTTCAACACGTTGTTGTTCAGCACGAGTCTGTTGGTGTCCCATTCGCCTATGACGACCGACTGCTATAGTACTCTGATAATAGTACATTCTATGAATAACTGGTTGTAAATATCATTTCCAGAAAAATTACATGAACCACGAGTTAAGAAGTTGGACCAATTGGTTTCAACACTTAACCGAGCCAACAGCAATAATTCGGCAGGCCATTTAGAATGTATTAATGGTATATCGTTGCTTGTGATTCTGAAACTGATTGTATAATTGCTAAATTGTCTCTAGTTTTTGAGATATAGTGATTTTATTTGCATAATTTAGGAATGTCAACTATCTTAAAGAACCAAGAAAACTGAGTTTCGTGATTACATGTACGCTGTGGACAAACGATAAAATATATTAAAAACGTTAAGACAAACGTGAGTCAAACATACAAACGAACAAACCGATCAGCACCAAAATTCAATCATTTATGTAACAATACTAATGACCCCTATAAATTTCACTAAGATCCATTCAATATTTTTTTGAGTTATTGTGCTAACAAGCATAAAATTATAAACATTGACAAACAAACGAACGAACAAACGCATCATTACCAAAATTCAAACATTTACTGTTTGTTATATACCTAATAACTCATGTTAATTTCATAAAAATCCATCCATAACTTTTTGAGTTATGGCATTGAGAAAAATGAAGCAGACAAACAAACAAACAAGCAAACAAACAAACAAACAAGCGGATAAACATATCTTCACCATAGTTAATCATCTGTTCCTTCTATCATACCTAACAATCCATGTAAATTTCGTCCAAATCGGATCAAAACTTTATGAGTTATCTTGGTGACAGATAGACAGACAGAGAGACAAATAGACAGACAGGCTGACAGACAAACACGACAAAAACATAACCTCTTTGGCGGAGGTAATTATTGTAACCATTAGGGAAGTCACTCACAACTCATGACGTAAAACATTTGAATACCTTTACCATAGAATAGTAGTCATGTACATCTGTAATATGTATAAGTTGCATTAAAATAATCATGACTTATGATACTTTTTTCGTACATGAAGTTTCCATTATGTTTATTCTTGTAAACCAATTCAATATTCAACAAACTATGGTAATAATATTGTTATTACTTTTTACTTAGAAACACAAAATCACATAAATGAAATTTCTTTAAAATAATGGCCAGTTCTCTAAAACCGAGCGCATTTTTGGACTCTAGGTATATTTTCTATTTAGAAAGTGCTTCATACGATACGATGTGATCTAGGCAGTAAGACTTAGGTCATTAGATCGCATCAGTATATCAATGTTTATTTCTACATTTTTGCCGGAAAGTCTCAGTTGCCTCAGTGCGCTACTACTGGTGAGGAAATCAGGCGCAAAGCATCTCGAAGAGACAAGAGAGCAAGGAGTCCCATGGATGGGTAGGGCTGCTTGTCACCATTCAGCGCCCACTTTCCGAAACAGAAGGGATGGTACAGTGAACCTACTTAACCAACTAACCTTCTCTGCCGGAACCGAGGCGATCTGCGACATCACCTTTTGAGAAACACTCGGGACAGCCCTTGGGTTCGTGTTGAGGCTGTGCAATATCCTGGACAGTCTCCGCGAGGACTCTAATTTCCAGCCATATTACTTCATAAAGCTGCATAAATAGTTATTAGGACACTTTAATTTACAAACACGAAATTGTTACGTCTCAAAAATTACGGAAGATTGTTAAAAACGGCTTCCTCTCAACCAAATACAGTTCAAGTAAATACAAAGTAGCACCATTTACTGTGAAAAAAAATGGGCGTCCTTTTTTTCCGGACAGCTGCCGAGGCAGGGAATCATTAGAGATCATGTAATACACTGAGTGGCCACCGTACGGTCTCCAGATCTGAACCCCATTGAGAATGATGGGATGAGGTAGATAGGGACTTGTGTGCGCGCCTTAATCGCCTCTTCTAATTTCACTGAATTTATTGAGTTAACGGTTGCTGCTACTGGGGCCAAAATTAAACAAATTTACAAAAAAAAAGCAATGGCGAGAATGCCAGGTATGGCGGCAGCGGGAGAGTAGATCGATCACAAGATGACATCATTAACTGATAAACATCTACACTGCGCAATTTTTTTCGCTAAACAATGAAAGTATATCGTTGGCGGAGTACCCTCTTAGGAGGTATGGTAGGATATAGCTTGAGCTTCCATTGCGATAGATACTGGGACGCCGTTACGGATTTTAACGAAGTTAATCGAAATTGTTTAGTAGGTGAAGTTTCATTGTTCTTAATGCCATAACTCAAAAAGTTATGGAGGGATTTTTATGAAGTTTTTACATAAGTTGTAAGGCATATCACGAAGAGTAAATGACAAAGTGTTGGTGGTGACCTGTTTGTTCCTTCGTTTGTTTGTCGCTGTGTTTAATTTTATGCTCGTTAGCCCAAGAAGTCAAAAATTAATGAATGGATCTTTCTGAAATTTACAGGAGTTGTTAGTAATGTTAAAAGACGTGAAGGACTAAATTTTGTTAATGATCGGTTGGTCTGTTTGTATGTTTGACTAATGTTTGTCAGAATGTTTGTTAGCAGCATAACTCAAAAAGTCATGAACGGATCTTCAAGAAAATTACTAAAACTCTTAATACTTTCAGAAGGCACATATGATCAGATTTTTTTTTTGTTGATACAAAGAAAAACATGGTTTCAGAACCATTTTAAAGTTTTCCTTACCGCTGCCTTGCTTGGCGGAGGTATGCGCTCTCAGAGTGCTCTAGTTTTTATTTGCTGAGATTCTTGATGTATTTCTACCAGAAGTGACCTTGGGCGCGGTTCGGCAATTGACATGTTCAGATACATCGCACTGAGAACTGAAGCACATGAGACGCTGGAGGAGAACAAATACGCTTTATGTATTCGCTGTAATAAAAAATAGGCTCCAGTGATGAGTCTCTATGCTTTTACCTGCAAGACTCTCTGTAACAGTTACGATCTATCCAAACAACAGGTCACCAGAGTACCGAGGTCACCCACTTCAGCATACTACCTGACGATGACGGATAATTCGCTATCTACACATTGACCGTATGCTTCAAGACGGATCTTAGACACTATCGCATGAGGTCATTAGCGTCGCATTTAACGTAGGAAAAAGCGATAGCGAGGCTCTGTCGAGACACAGAACGGTGTCAGCTGCTTGTGGGCTCACGCCCCTGCCAGGTACAAGTGACGTTTTCTTGGAAGCCTCGCATCTCTGAGGGACTGGGAAGGGAAACCCAAAACCTTGGATAATGAGGTCGTAGATAACACGGACTCTTTTCAAAGGAAAGGAAACGTCACAATGCTGGGTTCTCACGATGGCA
>LQNS02000139.1:1517886-1542874 GCA_001587735.2 Parhyale hawaiensis
ACCATTCAGATAACACATTTAAAGAAATTTGCATATCAGTTATAGCAGCTTGAAAATTACTACTATTGGTGTAGAAAACTGCGTCATCCGTATACAATACACAATTCATACCGAGGGTAGTAATGTCATTAATAAAAATGTTAAATAATAACGGGCCTAATATGCTTCCTTGCGGAACACCAGAATTAATAGGTAATACATGTGATTTGGCACCGTTACAGAGTACATATTAATCCCTATTAGATATGTAGATATGTGCAGCACCCCCCCCGCTCAGTTGTCGCTATATAGTTGCCACTGCATGGCTCCAGCAATTATCAGACCAATGCTGCAGTAATTATCAGACCACTGCTGCATTGCTGCAGCAATTATCAGACCAATGCTGCATGGCTGTAGCAATTATCAGACCACTGCTGCATGGCTGCAGCAATTATCAGACCACTGCTGCATGGCTGCAGCAATCATCAGACCAATGCTGCAGTAATTATCAGACCACTGCTGCATAGCTGTAGCATTTATCAGACCACTGCTGCACTAATTATCAGACCACTGCTGCATGGCTGCAGAAATTATCAGACCACTGCTGCATGGCTGCAGCAATTATCAGACCATTACTGCATGGCTCCAGCAATTATCAGACCACTGCTGCATGGCTCCAGCATTTATGAGACCACTGCTGCATGGCTGCAGCAATTATCAGACCACTGCTGCATGGCTGCAGCAATTATCATACCACTCCTGCAGGCTCCAGCAATTATCAGACCACTGCTGCATGGCTGCAGCAATTATCAGACCACTGCTGCATGGCTCCAGCAATTATCAGACCACTGCTGCATGGCTCCAGCAATTATCAGACCACTGCTGAATGACTGCAGCAATTATCAGACCACTGCTGAATGACTGCAGCAATTATCAGACCACTCCTGCAGGCTCCAGCAATTATCAGATCACTGCTGCATGGCTCCAGCAATTATCAGACCACTGCTGCATGACTGCAGCAATTATCAGACCACTGCTGCATGGCTCCAGCAACTATCAGACCACTGCTGCATGGCTGCAGCAATTATCAGACCACTGCTGAATGACTGCATCAATTATCAGACCACTCCTGCAGGCTCCAGCAATTATCAGACCACTGCTGCATGGCTGCAGCAATTATCAGACCACTGCTGCATGGCTCCAGCAATTATCAGACCACTGCTGCATGACTGCAGCAATTATCAGACCACTACTGCATGGCTCCAGCAATTATCAGACCACTGCTGCATGGCTCCAGCAATTATCAGCCCACTGCTCCAAGGCTGCGGTAATTATCAGACAAAATAATAAAATTTTACTTACTGTTGTGCAGTACAGTCCAGGCACAGGCGCTAATAGTAGTGCTGCAGCCCAGGCCCAGCGCAGACAGGGCATGGTGTGTACCAACTGCCAGACCACCACCACCACCCTGTGGAGGCGCAACACGAGTGGGGAGCCTGTGTGCAACGCGTGTGGGCTCTATTACAAGCTCCACCACGTAAGTGCAGTGATTGTGATCTACTGTAGATGATAACTTAGTTATGTACACGTGTGGTCATGAGACTATGTTCTATCATTGCACTCTGCATATTCTCCACTGAGCAGTTACGCTGTACATTAAAGGAAAAGCATGAATGAGAACGTTGATTAAAAACGTGATGATCTGTTAGTTCATTTGTCTAAGTATTAGTTGCTTTTGGTCAGAAACATAACTGAAAATTTTGAACGGAATTTTACGAAATTTTTGTAGGAATTATTAAAATACACAAACCACTAAATTTTGGTGGTTGTCTGTTCTCTTGTTCGTGTGTTTTTTTATATGTTTGTAATAATGTTTGCCAGTACATAAAAAATACAGGAACTGTTAGGGATGTTAAGAGGCACAAATGACCAACTTTTGGTGAAGATCAAAGTAACGTCCTAATTTCAGGACTAAAATTATTATTTTTTTTAGTTAATAATGCGTTACCTAGGGCAGTCATACCCTCTCAGAGTCATTCTCTAGTTATAATGTGGAATTATACATTCAAATTATTTATCTATAATCTTATTTATATAAATGTGTTCTTATCTAATGTATTATTTTTATGCAAATATATTATTATTACTGAATTCTCTGTCAGCTGCCACAAAACATACATAAAGACTTCATATCTTGCACGTAAAGTGCAGCAGTGCATGAAAACACTGCATAAATGAAATAAATTTCAAATTGAATGACACTCCATAGCTCTCTTATCTGGTGTCGCAAGTGACGAGGTGCTCAGCACATCTCTCTGCAGCTGGGCTGTCCTTCATTCTCTTCCCGCGAGCAACGACCAATTACTGTACTGCTCTCTAAAGGCATTTTGTAATTGATGGCACCAGGGGGGGAGGGGGAGGTACGGAGCCACGATCTTCTCCCAAGGCTCAGGCAGTATCATTTGCCTCCCAAAACCCGGGAACTTCTAAACCCCCTCCTCGATTTCAAGTGTCGTTGAGGTCGGGCTGCGGTCTAAAGTATTGTAGAGAAGTGTTAGCAAGTCATACTAATGCCGGGGACACATATGCGTTTCTACACCCGACTGGTTACTAGGATGAGCAGCTCGCGTATCCTTTCGATACATATTTATTTAAAATTGGTAGCATAGATAAGGTGGCATAAATGACGTCCGAGTCTTGCATCAGGTTGTCGGTGTGAATCAAGGAGCTTCTAAAGGGAGGAGCAAGCCGAAGCACTCTCTGGTCGAGTAAACACATGGCTTTCTCACGTGATCGAAGCTGGCGTTTGGAGTCCTTAAAGTGGCTGAAGTGGCAGTGGTCAGCACATATAATTAAGAAAGATACAGACAGGCAGTTCTTCAATATTTTTGCAAAGACAAGCGTGTTTGAAGATTTATATCCCAGTGCTCACCCTGTTACTTTCATCATCAGATGGTATACAGGATACAAGTTTCCTTTACATACATCCATCCGCTCGGAATTCCGTCGATGGTTAATGGCTATAAATATTTGAGCTCAGGACTCCTTCCTATAGAGGCTGCGTGAGGCAATGCCGCTTTCCGATTGGACAAGCCACTCAGCCAGTTTAAGGGAAAAGTTTACTCGCAACGCTCCCGTAGGATAAATAGAGAGGGTGCGCTCCTCTCTATTAGAACCTTCTTGGTGTGAATCCATAGTGCGGCCTCGGCACTAGATGCACTAATTTATGGATGAACTCTTTATAAGTTTTTCTTTGGATCTCTACCCCCAACCCTCACCGTCCCTCTCCTCGCATTCCCAAGGTCTTCAAGGTGCACAACCCCCAAAAGAAAATAGAATAAACTTCATAAAACTCTGAGCTATATAAATATATATAAGCCCTTGTCTCCCCCTGCGAGTCCACAGTTAGTAAAAAACAGAGCATAAATTTTCCACGCAAGGAGGAAAAGATAATGACTTTTTAGCCTTTAAAAGCTTAGCTGGCCAATGGAATTTGTAGGCAACTTTCTTTTAAAAAAGTGCATTGCGTCTCGATTGGATTGTAAAATTGTGGTTGGTTTTTGTTACGACGAGACTGAAAAGTTCCTTCAATTGTGTAAAAAATAAACTAATTATCAGTCAAGCTTTGAACTTGTAAACAGAGATATATATTGAATGATCATCATGCTGCTTAGCGTAGATTATCTTACAAATTGTATGTTGTACTACTTCCCCATGCAATAGACTGCTGTAGTTTCACGATACCCATTGCACAGCCAGTGACTTATTGTTCCGAGATCCAAATTTGAATAGGTGCATGTTGTCTTACAGCTGACGGGAGAGACTATTCCAATCGAGAGTGGACAACCTTACTTCATTTTGTCATGGTTCTCATCGTATTTTTTACAATCTGTCACATTTCAGGTTTTCTCACTAGATCGATTGATTAACAGAGAGAGGAGGATCGAAGCAAGAATGATTTGTGGGAAGGGTGGCTATATTTTCAATATTATTTCCAAGAATCAATAACCTTGTCTAACTATGTCCAGTAATCGAAAAAAGGTAATCCGTGATTATAAAGCAGCAGGAAACTGTCCCGTGTGACTCGTTAATTCGCTCGCAGGTAAATCGGCCGAAGACAATGAAGAAAGAGGGACCGATACAGACTAGAAAACGGAAACCGAAGGCCAGCAGCAGCGGCAGCAGCAACAGCACCGCCGCCTCTCACAACTCTTCTGCAGCTTCAGGGTGAGGTGCATGAGATATATTTGTTCTTGTAGTTTCTGCTAATTATTGATTTTACCCTATTTGGTCTGAAGCCCAGCGCCTGATTAAACCTAATATAGGCTTTCTTCGTTATCGGTATGAGGCTCTTCTTATTTACCCTTCTAGCACAACCGGTTCTTATACATATCAGTTTACTCATTTTTTTTTGTCCCATTGCTCACAGTTTATTCATTATGCGTCCCCCAATTGATCACTAAGCGCAAAGACTAAGTAAATGTAGAAAAATCTTTTAGTTATCGCCGTGAAGCATTTCACTGTTACCTTTATAGTACAAAAGAGAAAAGATTTGAAATCGCGAAAAGCCTGATCATTGTTGAAGCTACCGTTACATATTGATACAGAGAGCAGACTTTCTGGTTTTGGTTTTTCATCAGGCTTAAATGTCAGGATCAAATTCAAATTTAAATTTCGTACTGTAAAAAACAGAAAACGAGAGAGAAAGCCATAGACGAAAGAAAGCCATGCGTGACGTCACAACACGCCAAAACCAATCAGGCTTCGGAGCGTTCCTAGTCACGTGAAGGTCGACGCGACTTCTCTGATTGGCTGGGAATGGACGTGATGTCACACACTGTTTTCTTATGGTGACATGTGAACACACCCGTTTATCTCTATTCATTTTGTTTCTGACTATAGTAAGTGCACCTTGAGATAATGCCTGTATTCTCGTCTGACAAAAATAGAAAAACAAAGAAAAACTATGCAGGCCAGTTTGTTTTGAATGTGGTCTTGGAGTATTATCGGATGTTTAATATTCGTAGAAAATGAAAAAAGTTATTGCTTTTCATTTTCTCGTTAAAGATTGCAATTTTCGACAGTTTTGGACACCACGTTGCTTATTTTTCCCTTTACCTCGAGAGTACTGTCGGCTTGCCATGAATTTGAAATAAAATACATACCTATACATAATATTATATTTACCTCCTTTACTCTAGAGGGATGATTTCATTAAGTTAATGCTGATTCCAGTCTGTAAGGAAATGAACTAGAGCACTCTGAGAGCGCAAATCTCCGCCAAGTAAGGCAACGTTAACGAAAAATTCAAATTGGTCCTAAAACTAGGATTCCGTTTCATCATCCCCAAAATTTTGTCGTTTATGCCTCTTGACATCAATAGCTTCTGTAACTTTATTGAAGGTCCGTCCGTAACTTTTTGAGTCTTGTTCTGATAATCATTTTGACAAACATTAGTCAAACGTACAATAGAAGAATCTTATCATTAAACAGAGTTTGGTCATTAGTGCCTCTTACCATCTCTATCAATTCCTGCAAATTTTCATGAATATCTGCGACCCAACTTTTTGAGTTATATTCTGTCAAGTACTAACTCTAACACAAACAGCCCTATCCGATCAGCACCAAAATTTGGTCCATATGTGCCTTTTTACATTTCTAACAATTCCTAAACATTTCATGAGGATCCGTTCATACGTATTTGAGCTTCGTTACTGACAAGCCCAAAAAAAAAAAAACAAACACAGGTACGAACAAAGAAACAAACCAACGAACAAACAGATCAAGACATATATTTCGTCATTTTCTCTTTGTATACAACAACTCCAAAAGAACCTGCAAATTTCACAAACATCGGTTCCTAACTGCTTCATTTATGCTACCGAAAAAAAAGAGGCAACAAAAAATTAAAAGACGGTTGAATGGATCTTTATGAAACGTTAGTCATACTGTCCTCCTAACTTACCTAACTATCCCCGTAAATTCCGTAAAGATCCGGCAATAACTATTTGAGTTATCTTTGTGACACACAGGCAAAGAGATAAACTGTACAAAAACATAACCTCCTGGGCGGAGGTAAGAAGTTCGTTCATGACATAAGAAATACATAGGTAATACGGTGTGCATCACTCAAGATTTTTTCAGCACTTTTTCGTTCTTTGCTATGCTACTGATTCATACCGATTGCTCTGATCCATTTAGACTTTAGCTGGCCTTACAATTATTGCATTTCTCTGCTCTCCCCTAAAGTCAGTTCTTACGACGACGTCCACGTACGGTGTACGTTGTAGCCCTGAAATGGTTCTGGCTCAAAGCTGCTTATGTGACCTTTCTTATACCACTTTTTTTCTGCCGCGTATTCGTGTGCATCAATAAAAACTCACTATTCTCATATGGGGACAGGATTAATAGTCTTATAACTATGATCAGTGAACTGTTTAGGCGCTGATGGATTACAGATACTGTGCATTAACTACAGCCTACGTGCAGTTGTTGTAAGCTATAAAGTAATGCATAAACGTCCTATTGAATTACTACACACTTCATAAAATGTATCCTAACCGCAGTAACTGACGGTTAAATAAACCTTATTGCCTAATAGGAACTAGCGAAGAGCTACTGCCGCTTTTATTTTCAAATTTACGTTAAGTTTTTACTTAATGCCCCTGCAACCGGAAACTTTTCTCAATAAATCTCATCAAACACCGTAAATGAACTTTCACAGCCCTACCAATGAGCTTCATTAATTTTTTGATGAGTAAAATCATATGACAAACAGAAAAGGTCGTAGAGATTTTGTATGGAAATAACAAAGTGCTTTTTTCCAGGATATGATGAACTAATATATTTTATTGGGACTGTGTTGCATCTGTGATGCTTTCAAAAGTAAGATGAATAGTAAGAATGTTGTGCAGTAGTTCAAAGTCGAGCAGCATTCCATGATATTAAAAAAGTACTATGAATATTTTGGAACCTACATTGTTCCAGCTCTTGAATTTTAAATACGAATAATGCACAACTAAGGAAAGTCAATGCTTGTGAAACATTCGAATATGAAAAATATGACATTTTTCAACAGGTTGGCGTTGCCTTCTACAGCTACTTCTATACGCGTGGCACCCCAAACGTTTCGTGAATCTTACCGTAAGTCACACACGTATTACATAAAAATTTAACACCCCATACACTGTCATAAAGTAAAACTTTATTCAGCACTTACGGAAATTTCTTCCTCTACCACCCTCGATCTAGCCCTGTTCTTAAAAATAATCATTAAATATAATAGTTTTTAAAATTATCTTTCTAATAAAAGTAGTTTGACGCGAGAATTTTGTGTTTTGCATGTTTTTATGGGAACGTAATACAATGTATGCATAACTAGAACACCTCGGTGGCGTAAGACCATCACGCTCGGTAGGGGTAAATTCAACGAAGTCATTTTTTTATGAACGAGGCTTGAGCACAGCAGCATTCGATTAGATACCTGCTTCTCAATAGGAAAACCATAGAACGCCCAGTTCTCCAGACGGTGGAGGCAAATTCGCCTCGGTGGAGAAAATTCAACGCCGTCATTTTTTATGGTCATCTAGGCCCAGTTTTTTTGCATGGGTCACATCTAGGGCAACCCAGCAAATTCCCTACAAAAAATATGGAGATTTCTCAACTCCTTCGGCTTCGACCACTTATTGGGTGGACAGGTATATAAATATATATATAGATATTTACATATTTACTTAAATCTTCAACGAAAACATTATCACCTATCTCACTTCGTTCACGGGTTCGCCTTATGCCTTGATAACAAAAATACACAGTTAAGTGTAAAAATAAATATATAACAAGTTTATGTCTAGTTGTTTGGACGTTTAATAAAAATTCCAACATCAAACCATTCTTTATTGTGGGACGCAATGCAGAGTGTATGTTGTTATATGCCAACTTAATTATTTGAATTTAATGATTGCTTGTCCAGCAAATTTTGCATATATCTTAATTAAATCTGCAAGCTTTCTCACCTGTCTGTAACATTTTTGAATGTTGTGCACGAGCTGCCTATTTATATTTCACACTGACAATTTAGATGTATACTGTATGTCTACAATATTATAAAGACCAATGAGTGTCTATCTGTCTATTAATTATTTCATTCGTTATTTATCTGTCCGTTTTTTGTCCTGCTCGAAGAAAACAGATAGGTAAAAATTAGGCCCGGTTGAAAACTGTGGCCATCTGTCACGCTTCGCATTAAAAGCCGATAGGTGAAAAAAACCCAGGTTGCAGATGACGGCAACATTACGAGAACTTAATATTTTAATGCACTTCTTGCACAGCCAAGGCTGAAATACTCGCTCTGAAGACATTTGCAGTTTCTCTTTGTCTGGTATTTATCCTGATTTGAACTCTTTTATCATTGAAACATTAATTCCTCTGAGGTGACACTTAAATCAACAGAATTAATCGTAAAACATGCCTTAGTGTCCAACAGACTGAAAACAAAACTTAACATTTTCGTTTCAGTTCTAATCTTTTCCAACTTGACATCTTCCTCTAGCGAAAGAGCTTTCTACCTGAGTAAAAAAAAATCGGTTAATTTGATATTATGATGTATCTGTGACACCGGGCTAAAATTTATTTTAATTGTGCATGATTACGAGCTGAAACTGAAAATTTTTGTTGCGTGTCACTGAACGTAAGAAAAAGAACTGCGCGTTTCAGCCGGAGTGAGAAAGTGATGCAGTTAGAAGTTTCGTTATAAATTCTTTGTCGTCATTACTGAAGGCCGGGTACTCTAGTTTATTACAATGCACTAGTTAGTAGCCCTCTTTTAATCAGTCTGTATTACTTGTCATAATTAGTGTTCTAATGTATTCTTAAATGTATATAACGTCAACGTAACCGCAAACTCTAATACTGGTGCTATCAATTGAATATAACTATGACGGAATCTTCCCTTGCTGTTTTCATAGAAATAACATAGTACTATTGATGTTTATCTGAGCGCACCCATGCGCTGCCGACGGCGGGAGACGCACACGCATTTATAGCTCTTGACTTTCCAAAGTTAGCTAAAACTTATGGGTTTTATTTAGTCCTAAGGTGGTAAATGTTGCCGAAATGTGTAGACGAGAGTATATGCAATATAGTAGAGGAGAATTGCTAACTCTTTTAATTGATGACAGTAAAAAGAATTTAGGAAATTTGAGAAGCTAAATAACGAATTCAATAATCACACATTTGATTGTCTTTTCGGGGAAACATATAATAACTGATTTCTAAGCTACAAATTTTTGAATAGTTGCACTGTTATGTCCATACATGTTTCAGTATTATCAGCTTCATATATTTACTATTATATGACGACAGATCTGCCTACGGTCATCACATACCCTGATCATCACACCGTGGAGCAGCACTACGCATCCTACCCTCATCCTCCTCCTCCTCCTCATCACCATCACCACCCATCCAGCAGTGCCACCAACCAAGCGCTACCACCACCCCTGCCTCCATCGCATCAGTCGCCTGTTGTGTCCACCACCCTTCACCACTTGTCATCTCCGGTTGGTGAGTGATGACTCGCTGGTGATCAACGTAATAATATGTGCTAGTGATGACTCGCTTGTGATGGACTTTGCCATTGCGCGAGTGATGACTCGCTTGTGGTGAACTTCACCATGTGTACAATAATTGATACAGTCAGTGATGAACATCACTGTGTTAGGAAGAAATTCTAACAGACGGCTATTGATTTATTCGATTTATTTTCAACTTGCAGACTCTGATATTTTGCCCATAACACAGATATCGCATATATCTGCTCACGCAAAAAAAAAAAAAAAATACCGGCAGGAATATACAGTATTGCCGACTATCTTAGAGCTAATTGCAACAAAGGCCGTGCAAGACCTGTAAATGGGATGATATTTTTTAAAACAAACACCAAAAAGTAGGAAAATTCCTGTACATTTGTTGAGTGATAATATTCTCGTAGGTACTGAACTATATGTTGACCTCTGCCAAAGAGGTCAATGTTTTGTCGGAGTTTGTGTGTTTCTCTTTTTGTTTATCTATCACTAACATAACTCGAAAAGTTGTGGACGGATCTTCATGAAATTTACAGGGATTGGTAGCTGTTGCAAGATGATTAACTTTTCTTGAAGATCAGTTCCACCGTTTGTTTGTTAGTTTGCTTACATGTTTTTTCCTGTAAACGCAGCTCAAAAAGTTCTCCACAGATTTTCTTGAAATCTGCAGGAATATTAGGAATGTTATGAGGAGCAGCTGACAATTTTTTCTGATCTGTTTCTCGGTTTGTCAATTGGACTATAATTATGCTTGGTTACTGATTGTCGGCAACATATCCCAAACAGTTACGAGCGAATCTGTAGGAAATTTACGAGAACTGTTAGGTTAGTTAAGAGGTACAAAAGGCCAAATTTTGGCGATGACTTATTTCCCCTTTGTGTGTTTGCCTCTGTGTTTGTCTTTTGTCTGACAGAATAGAACTCAAAGATTACAGACGAATACTCAAAAAATTTACAGACAGCATTAGCAATGATACGAGGGACAAATGACCCATTTAGGTGATGATAAATTAAAAACCCTGGCTTCAGGAGCAAATTGAATTTTTCTTCGGCATTGCTTGGCGGAGGTATGCGCTCTCATGCAGAGGGCTTCTCTATTTTTTTTTTAATTCTAGTTCTCTTTAGCCTCACTGTACATGCATCCATGACTTAACTCCGCTTTCAATCATTGCGGGAAATGCAACTTGGTTAAAAAATTTATTATTTTCTTCAGTCAGGTTCTTTTCTCATAGTTCATTTCTGGCGGTCGATCTTATTCTACATTTTATTTCTGGTCAGTTTTTTGGTACGTCAAGAAACTGCACAAGTCTGAACATTTCCTTTGATTTTCATCACTCCGGAAGCCTTCAGTTTTCGTCATATATACCTGTAATAATAGCCAATATAGCATAGTATCCTCGAATTTTGCTCCCAGATGTATGAAATTCTGTTACAAATACCCAGTTCAGGTGTTTATTGCAACATACTTATTTTTACAACAGCGAGTAATTGACATTTCTTTAGCATTATATAGATGTTTGTTTTAGATGCTGTTGATGCGGCACTATCTAATTTTAGCTGCGAGATACTGCTTACTCCCCTGTAACTTTTTTCTTGTTTTAATTACACTTCTATATTTTATACAGTTGCTATCGGTGTCAAAATATTCTGGCTTTTATAAGCTATGTACTCATAAACTATGCTTTACGAGATGCCACAGTGCCTACTCCCTGCACTCACCTCCCCAAGTGCCGCGGCTGCCTTTTGCTTATGTGTATAAAATTAAAAGTGCAACAATCCCATTGACAATTTCATCTCAAAAGTTTAAGTGAATAACATAACTGCTTCTACACTTACCAAGGTAACCCTCCATTTCTCCCCTAATTCATATATTTATATGCGTTGCTTACGTTTCAGTGAAGGCAATTGAGAGACTCATCAATGCCTTTGCTGTCATATTATAAACTAGTTGCACCTGTGGAAATTCCACGACTCGTGAATGTTTTCACTTACCTTATTTAACCTGAGGTAGAGCTAAAATCTTAACCCTCCCCGACGGAACTAACGTCTAACGCTTAAGCCAGGCTGTCCTCATGCAGTCCGTCTACCTTACGTCTCGTCTAACTTTTCCTAGTACTTCGATTTCATCCTTGAATCACACAATTGTTGAGTCACCGAGGAAGTTTCACTTGTGTTTGTTTGTCTGTCTGTCACCAAGATAACTCAAAAAGTTTTGGACGGATTTTGACGAAAATTACAGGGATTGTTAGGTATGTTAGGAGCAACAGATGATTAACTTTTAGCGAAGATCCGTGTATCCTTTTGTTTGTTTGTTTGTTTGTCTGCCTCATTTTTATCAATGCCAAAACTCAAAAAGTTATGGACAGATTTTTATGAATTTTATATGAGTTGTTAGGTATATCACACAGAGTAAATGACCAAATTTTTGTGATTATCCGTTTGTTCGTTTGTTCGTCACTGTTTCTAATTTTATGCTTGTTAGCACAGTAACTAAAAAAATAATGAATGGACCTTTAGGAAATTTATAGGGGTTGTGAGTAATGTTAAAAGACATAAATAATTAAATTTTGGTGCAGTTAGGTTCGTTCGTTTGTACGTTGGCTCATGTTTGTCATAACGTTTGTTAGCAGCATAACTCAAGAAGTTATGAACGGATCTTCAAGAAAATTGCACAAGCTGTTATTACTATCAAAAGGCACAAATGCTTTTATTTTGGAGTTCGTGCAAAAGAAACTATGGTTTCAGAGCCAATTTAAATTTTCTGCTACCAATGCCTCGCTTGGCGGAGGTATGCGCTCTCCGAATGCTCTAGTTTAGAGCTTAAAATTAGCCATACTTGCCGAAATTGCTGTTCAATTTATTTTTTCTGCCATCGGCTTTACTAACATTGAGTGAAGGTTATAGCTGTTGCCGAACGCGTAAAAATAATTGTGAATATCTTACCAGCATGCGTTATAGTAAGGGGACTGATTCTCGTTGTTTGGTACAACCCTATGCAAGTTTGTTCGTCTTACGCTGAAGACTGTCCGCTAGCAAATCAAATCAATCAAATCAAATCAAAATCATGTATTTCTCCCCGTAGGAAGGTATTCATACAATAGTTCTATTACAATACATGTTCAGTACACTAGTGTAGAACAATAAGCAAGGAGTCTTACTCGCTAGNAATAATTAAATTTTGGTGCAGATCGGTTCGTTCGTTTGTATGTTTGGCTCATGTTTGTCATAACGTTTGTTAGCAGCATAACTCAAAAAGTTATGAACGGATCTTCAAGAAAATTGCACACGCTCTTATAACTATCAAAAGGCACAAATGCGTATATTTTGGAGTTCATGCAAAGAAAATTATAGTTTCAGAGCCAATTTCAGTTTTTTGTTATTAATTTAAAACCACGTCTAGCCAAGCAAGCAAACATACAAACCGAGTACAAACAGTATTGCAAACAATCGTCGTATTGAGTTTTTCAATACTTGCCTAGAAGTTCTTTTAACGTGACGCTTTTATAACTATCAAAAGGCACAAATGCGTATATTTTGGAGTTCATGCAAAGAAAATTATAGTTTCAGAGCCAATTTCAGTTTTTTGCTACCAATGCCTTGCTTGGCGGAGGTATGCGCTCTCTGAGTGCTTTAGTTAAGAGCTTAAGATTAGCCATACTTGCCGAAATGCATGCGTTATAGTTGTGGACTGATTCTCGTTGTATGGTACAACTTAGTTCGTCCTACGCTGAAGACCCTCCACTTACAAGCTTGTTTTATGAAATAAGCTGTATAAGTGTTACGAACTGACATCCTTCACTTTCTGGAGAGCTCGGTAATATAGTAATAATGATGATAATGATAACAATATAAACTAGAGCACTCTGAGAGTGCATACCTCCGCCAAGCGAGGCATTAGTAGTAAAAAATTCACATTGGCTCTGAAACGATGATTTTCTTTGTGTCAACTCCAAAATCTAATCATTTGTGATTTTTGATAGTAATAACAGCTTGTGTAATTTTCTTGAAGATCCGTCCATAATTTTTTGAGTTATGCTGCTAACAAACGTTATGACAAACATGAGTTAGACATACAAACGAACAAACCGATCTGCACCAAAATTTAGTCATTTATGTATTTTATCATTAATAACAACCCGTATGAATTTCATAAAGATCCAATCATTATATTTTGAGTTATTGTGCTAACAAGCATAAAATTAAAAACAGTAAAAAACAAACGAACGAACAAACATATCATCACAAAAATTCGGTCATTTACTCCTTGTGATATACCTAACAACTCAGAATTTCATGAAAATCGATCCGCCCGTAACTTTTTGAGTTATGGCTTTAAGAAATATGAGGCAGAAAAACAAACAAATGGATAGACGGATCTTCACCAAAAGCTAATCTCTGTTCCTCCTAACATACATAACAATCCCTGTAATTTTCGTCAAAATCCGTCCATAACTTCTTGAATGATCTTGGTGACAGACAGGCAAACCCAACGAAAACATAACCTTCTTGGCGGAGGTAATAATATCTGAAACTTAGTTTGCGGGATGTGACCCGACGCCAGGGTGTAGAACCGAACATCGCTCAACCAATCCAAATTTTGGGTTGTGGAATCTCCTCAATAATAATAATAGCACTTACTTTTCAGTGACAGCAGTTGAAGGGCCCGCGTCCAGTTCCCTGCAGTCGCTACCATCTCAGCAGGCCCTGCTGCCCCCACCCTATGTGCCATCCTTGGCGTCGTCTTCCTTGCCGCACCACTCTAGCCTTACTCACCACATGAGTCATCTCTCGGGTGGTGGGTATGTTGCATCCGGTGCTTACTCATACGCCTCTTCCTCACCACATCAACCCATTGATTCAACCGCGGTGCCCATGGTGCAAAGAGACATCGAGCAGTGAAAATGGGATTTGAGATTTTCTATTTAAGTTTAGAGCAATGAAGGAATTATGAATTGTGTAAATATTTTGTGGATTTTGAAAGGTGATGGCTGGCTGGTTAAATTTTGTTGAGAATGTAGTGCATGCACTTTTAGGTGAAGATTATTGTACAGTGAATGAGCTGAAATAAAAAAAAAAGAATACGAGAAGTGATGAATATCAAATTGAAATCGCAGTGCGGTATTGAAGCTTAACGATCACTATTGTTTGTTTGAAATTATTTATTTAAAAGCTTGTGCATGGCATGGGGTGGAAAGCAAACGATGTATGCGGTTATTAAAGTTGTAAAAGGTGCCATTTGTTAATGAATGGGCTACCTACCACAACTCGTCTATAGAAGTAAAACGAGCGGAATGGAATATTTTTAAACATTGGGTTACACATTAAAGGAATATATTCAGTGTTGAAAATTTATTTAATGCATTCCTATTCCCACAGTTGTTAAATAGGTGGGTTTCTCTTAATTGATGTGGAAGGGTGAATTAAGTTTCACGAAAAAAAATTAAAGGAGGGGTTCTTCATGAGTTTGCTTATCAAGTTCGGCTGAATGTAAAGAGCTTCATGAATGATGTAATGTGAAGAAATTGTGTTGGGAATTAGCTGAACGAGAGCTCTGCAGGTGTTGAATCAAAACAAGGGGAAAATTTTGTTGGTGTATTTGTTCTTTGAGGTACGTTCGAGTGAAATTAGTAGTATAGTCTCTGATGAAATATTCTAAGATAACTACAGCACTCAATATATATGTATTATGTTTCTAAATTACTACTATGCAAACACGTCGTGGCCATATTGAGGGTTATAAAAATAGTCATAGATTTTACGCAAGAACTAGTCTTTTGTTGGTATATTTATAGAGCAATTGCATACGCTTAGTACTCTGTATTTTACAGCGTATCAGTGGGCGCTACATCTTGCGAGAAGAGTGTACTCTTCGGTAAAAATTTGGTTTACTGAAATATAGTACTGCTACTGCTTTAGAGTAAAATCTTAAGTGAAACATATATATTCTAATGGCATAAATATAAAATACAGCATATATCAGTGAGAAACAATTAAAGTTGTGCTCTTCCGGCACTCTGTTCTCCTCAAGTGCAGTCAAAAGAATAAAAAATACCAGGGACGCAGGCCTCTTGTGCTTTTTATTTTTTGATGTGGGGGGGCCGCAAGTGCCCACCAATAACAATAGAAACATATAAATCTATGCAAAGTGGTGCATAATTTGGGTGTAAATAATCAACAAGAAATCAACTCAGTGATGTATATATCCTTTCTACCGATAATCTTTGGCTGTCCATGCGTACAGGCAGCTAGCGTTTTTTTTATAAGAAAACATGTGAGGGTTGTTGGAATAATGAATAATGTCTCACATGGATTTCTTCGCCTGTTTTGGGGAGGCTAATCTGACAAGTGTGGCAATCGAGCCCATTGGGAGCTAAGCTGACAAGTACGGTAAGCTAGAATATAACACGACTACTTTGACATGTGCAGTAAGCCAGCAAATAAAGAGCTAATTTGACAAGTCCGCAAGCCCATAAAATGTTACCACTGCAGTGGAAGCTCATCTTAAGGTGCTAAAAACAATATTATCAATTCAGTTTCTTTGAGCTCCAAAATCTTCATGACCGTAATAAGTGCGGTTTGTTTCACCTGGTACTTTAGGATAGAAGTAGTACATTAGGATGAACGAATTATGATGGTTTAGTCAAATTTTGTTAGGTTAGACTAGCCACCTTAGGGTAAGTAAAGTGTCTTTTTCTAAAGATGAAGCAGGGTTGGCTAGACGAGGTATGTTACCTTAGACAAGTTTAGTTAGGTCACAGTAAGTTCACATGGAATGCTGTTGGTCGGCTTAGAACAGGGGCCCCTAACTTTGTAACCCATCCACCCCTTCTGATAAAAAAAAATATTTTCTTCTTCATTGGCCTTCAGATGAGTTGAATGAAAACATGAATTCATATTAGCAATCCTGATGTGCAGCAATAGAGACTTTCATAGACAGCTGATGAGACTTAATTTTCCCCATTCTTATGCAATCCCTGAGTTACATTAACTGGAGGAAATAGGTTCTTTACTGCTATAATGTCAATTAAAATATAGGCAGTAAAATTATAGATGCTACATAGACGTTTGCTTCTACTAGAGAACTTGAAACGTACGCGTTATACAATGCGTAAAACACAATTAACATTGAACAAGCACCATGAATAATAATGGATAAAAGCTTCTTAGGTGAGATTTAGCGACTAATATTGAAGACAAGGAATATATTTAACATATCTTTTTTGAAAACGGTAAACAAAACTAGCTGACTTCAAAAAACAAACTTTCTGTTCAACCTCCTCGGTAACTACATTTTAGGTAGGTCTGAGCATAGTCTCGCTTGGGGGCTGTTGTTTAAGTGTGTATTTCAAATTTTTCTAAGCATATCTATTTTTTTATTACCCTGGACTAGGCCTAGTAAGTTTAATTGATCTCTAGCTTTGATCGACCCCTTTTCTACCCTCGTATGTTAATCGACTCCTAGAGATCTCCTATCGACCACTTTGGAGACTCCTAGCTTAGAGTATGAAATTCAGACGCAGACTTACAGTATATAGACAAATATGATACTGTACATGTAGGATGATATGATACCTTACTATCAGATTACAGGATGAGAACTGCTTGGGGCTCATTGGTTGCTGGGCCTAATATTTTCGGGTGTTTTCCCCAAAGGCCTAACTTTGGTATCAAAGTTTTGTCCTCGGACCTTACAGGCACGTTCGATTTAGGCCCTGAAATTAAGTCTTCGAAGCTGGCTTCGACTCGTTGAATGAAGCTTCAGGCATTGACACTTAATGGGTTATCCATGAGATGTCCAGAAACAAAGGGGCAAAGCCGAAGCTCCTATATGAAGTTTTAGACAAGTCAAGTGGGCTTGGCTTAGATCGACTTTGATGACCAAATAGATTCTGTTCTATTTCTCTTGGGATTTTTGAGTGGGGTACTTTGCTTTGAGGTCTCCTAGAGACTGGGTTATGGTTATGTTGTTGAGCTCTCTGATATGGATTGCTGCACTTGTAGAATTACCTCTGGATATATGAGCCTAGATTTTTTTAACGTAGGTCGTGTACCTATATTTAAATACGTACTGTATGTTGTTGGGTATAGCAACATCACCATCTGCCGCACTAATGAAATCATTGCTATCGCTGTATATATAGCCAGCCTGGCATACTAGTCCTGTATATTTATTACGGTAATCCAGTGACTCTTGCTAACTTCAGTCTTTTGAATTAGCTACTTACCTCCATACATGTTTTGCACTTATAGGTGTTTAGAACGTATGGCGGATTTTTTTTTTAGAAGATTAGGTACAGAAAGTTGCTGTTTGTACTGGAAACGAAAGCTTTACTCGGTTATTTTAGTTAAAGTTAAGTGTATGCATATTTGGATTTAGCGTGCATGATGAGGTTGGGTAGTTGCACAAGAAGATTTATCATATACATAATGGGATAATAAGCATACGCAATAATGGGATTTAGGATATGCTTAGTTCTATAAAGTAAATGCATATTGGAACTAAGTCAGTCGCAAAATACTTTTCCCATCATGTCATGCCTACTTTTATATGGAAAACGCGTATTGCGTATGCCTAATATAATCGACGTTTAATTTTATCAGCATTTTGCTACTACACAACGTATCTGCACATTACAGTTTAATTCTACTTTTATAGCCATGAAATGAATTGCGTAATGCATATGCAGTCACTTCCCATTTGCAGTAACCATACAACTATCTGAAAACAACGAGATGATGGCCCCCTGTGCTTAATTAAAGTCGCTATAAGCCATTGCACAATATGAGCGAGACTTGCCGGCCTGTTCTACTGCGCCTTCGAACCATAAATTGTACACTGCGCACAAGGCCACGTACTCCGCTTACCTTAATCTTGCATGGAACTTTAATCGTGGCTTTTCGATTCACCACTTCACGTCGAGTTTCAGCCAGCGATTACTACATAGAAACCGAATATGCTCGAGACGGCTCAAAACCTCAAAATCTTCAGCGCCAAGAAAAGTGGTTCACTATTACCGCCTGAAATTCAATCCGAAGTGGCGAATATAAGACTCAGGATTAAAGTTCCAAACAATGCAAAACTAAACGGATTAGAATCGAATCCCACGTTGTTCTTATAATATTATTGATCATTAACTTCACTACATACACTTAACTCTTCATCGCAGCAATGCACGTACGCGGCCTAGCATTGGTATCAAATATTATTCTGAGAACTGGGGCGAGTTGATGGCTGCAATGTCTTATAATGTAATAGATTGGAAACTAAGTTCTTGGCGGTTTTTAACCTCTTGGAATATTAAAACCGGCGAGAACTTAGTTTCCAACCTATTAGTTCTCTCAGTTCTGCAGCTCTTTATTGGGGTCTCTATATAGGGCTGGTGGTTCTGACCATTTTTGTATGCTTTACGGCCCGCGGCCCTGCAGCCTATGAGGTGTTTGTTACAATTATGATACAATTTGGATCTTTATTCGAGTTGCACAATTTCTTCAGTTAATGCCTTGCAATATGATATATGTACTCTGTTTTTCAACTAGGTTGCAAGTGCTCTTCACTTTGTTTATACGTATCAGTAACAAGGTTTATTTGTAGTAGAAGTATAGGGCAGGTAATGATTGCAAATTTCCAGCCTGAATATTGACGCAAGGTAATGATGGTACAGCTGTCATTACTGGAAAGCTATAGTTACTTCCGCCAAGGAGGTTGTTTTCGTCGGGTGTGTCTGTCAGTCGTTTGTCTGTTATTCTGTCGCTCTGTCTCTCTGTCAGTCACCAAGATAACTCAAAAAGTTAGGGACGGATTTTGACGAAATTTACAGGGATTGTTAGGCACGTTGGGAGAAACAGATGATTAAGTTTTGGTGAAGAGCCGTGCATCAGTTTGTTTGTTTGTCTGCCGAATTTTTCTCAATGTCATGACTCAAAAAGCTATGGACGGATTTTTATGAAATTTACTTGAGCTGTTAAGTATATTGCAAAGAGTAAATGACCAAGTTTTTGTGACGATTTGCTTGTTCGTTCATATGTTTGTCGCTGTGCTTGATTTTATGCTTGTTAGCGAAATAACTCAAAAATCTTTGAATGGATCTTTATTAAACTTACAGGAGTTGTTAGTAATGTTAAAAGACAAAAATGTTTATATTTTGGTGCAGATCGGTTGGTTCGTTTGTATTTTGACTTATATTTGAAATAACGTTTGTTAGCAGCAAAGCTCAAGAAGTTATGAACGGATCTTGAAAGAATTGCAGAAACTGTTAATACTATCAAGAGGCACAAATGATTAGATTTTCGAGTTGACAAAAATTATGGTTTCCGAGCCATTTTCAATTTTTCGTTACCGTTGCCTTACTTGGCGGAGGTATGCGCTCTCAGAGTGCTCTAGTTTAATAAGAAATTACAAGCTGTCAGCTTTGGCTCTTCTTTCAAGAAAATTTACATACATGTAATGAATATTTTTTTTTGCTATGTTTAGCCATGAATCTTCTCCGGCCTTTGTCAAGCGGAATGTGTTTCCATCCAAATAAAATAAAAAGTCATTGGATTTGTTTTGCACGCTAGAAAATAAATATGCATATACTATATAAACAATTGGTAGCAATAGATGAGATAAAAAAGTAGTTATTGTGACTCTGACATATATCTTAGTTTATCTCATTCGGCAAATTTGTGTTGAAATTTTTTTCCACCAACTTTTCAATTTTTCCTTGCGAGCCTAGTTTATGTTTTGAAAGCTGTTACATTTTCAAACGTAATAATTACAATGTTAGCCAGTACGTAAACAAATTGATAACTTATTTCAACTTTATAGTTTGCTGGGTTGGGCATTCAATTGTGGACAGGCCTCGTTTCGGTTTGCGACTCGGCCGCAAGTGCCCAGTTCGGCATATTAAATTCTTCTGCTTAAAGTACAAACATGGTGATGTTGCTCTCTAGGAAAAATCGAATTAAACTTTTTTTAAAGTAAGAAGTCGGTGTTACTAATTTCTGGGTAGAAACTAAATTAATTTATGTTTGAGTTAAGAAGTAGATGATGTTGCGTTCTTGGGAAAAATAGATAAAAATTTTTCCGTCTACTGTAAGAATTCGATGATATAGTTCATTAGGCTAATTAAATAGGCGCTGAGTATCACCGTGGGCACGACAAGGCTCTTACGTATTATCCAGAGATCCTTCAACAGTATTGCGCTGTTGCGGCCAGCTGCAGTTAAGCGAAAGCTCAGCAGTAGAGGCCACACTATGGAGCTCTACTCGTGTTTCCGCACCTCGCGAGTGATGTCTGTTCTGGTTTCAGTGCTGTTCAAAATCTTGTCGTGGAGGTAGTGCTATGCTGCGGGCTGAGAGTATCCTCAAGGAATTTTTTCGCACCTAAAAAATTTATTCAGCGGAGCTTACTGTGTTGCAAAAGGCATTTGCTATAGGGCGGCCGCCTATGAAAAAATGAGTGGGATCGAGGGGAGAGACGTGTCGCAAGCACGGGCATCAGTAACTGTCGTACAAAATGTAATAAGGGCTTAATAAGCTATTATGTCATGTTCATTTCAGAAAGGATAACTGCCACGCAGATACGGTGATGAATGTTTACTATTGCGCTTGGTAGAGTGTATTTTACCTAGGTCCTCAACCTTATGTATCCTCTTAGACATTTATACCTGCTTCGAAAATCACGTGTACAATCTGTACATGATATAGTTGTTTGCCCTGCTGGAATCCTTAAGTTAGGAATTATTACACATCTATACAAGACCATTTTGCATGGATAAGCACCATGTCTGATAACACTCACCATGTAACAATTATCAGTTGACTGGGCAACCCAGTAGAAGAAACGAAGAGTTTCTTTATACATTCTGAGACGATGTAAGCAAAGATATATATATATATATATATATGACGTAGTCGAGCTGTATTGTCCGTATCACCTTTACATTTAACGTACACGTTTACGCAGCCGAGCTCATGCGGATCCACCCCCGCCGTCCCATTTTACCCCCGTTGATACAGTCTCATTAAATCTTCAACACTCGAATTTCTTCCTATCTTATAGTGAAGATTCTGTGCACGCGATACACAAGCAAGCAAGATTATAGGAGTTTTATAATTATATAGATAGGCCCTTTTAAATAAAAGAAGCACAACTTTAGCGGATGCACTCTATACTACACTTACCACTATGTTATACTAGCGAAACGCTTTTCCTTTCTAATATAAGTAATTCACAACGGGGTTCAATGTACGATTTCCTTGAGCGTCGAACGATGAATGTAATAGCATGGTTCCTGTTGTCAGAATTGAAACTTGAATTGAAGGTATTTCTATATTTTACGTCGTCACTTTCAAGTTTACCAATACATTTACTTGTTTTATGTTACGCACCATTACATAAATGTCATTTTAATTGTTGTTTGTTATCAATTTACAAACGCTCACCACCAATTAAACAGTTTACAATATAAGAATAAACAGAGAAATTAAGTTGGCAAGCGCGACAGAGCTGTACGTTTCGCCTAGGAAACATCAGTGACGTAGTTCAGTGTAACTGAACTTGACGAAATGAGCTTGCTTACTACACGATACAGAAGCGCATTAACTTCGATAAAAATGGTATTAATTCCGTAGTTGAAGCTTGCGAGGTTGCCGGACTAACTAAATTAAATAGTCCTTCAGTTTAAGTTAATAAAATGCGACTGACAGAACAGGTGCACTCTGTACCACTTGCTCACCCAAGTGCAGGTTCTGTGACCTGCAATAGGTGAAAATTCCCATGACTACAATGACTATATATTGAAGGCTTGAGTACAAAAGAATGTTAACGGATATTTTCAAGCTAAGATGGTGTTTACGAGCATATTTGCAAAAAGGAATGCGTAACGTTGACATATAATAAGATAAAGTTGCAGGAATGAAAATTTGCTTTTAAACTAGGTTTACGTACCAACTGTGGAAAGGACATAATATTTATATATACGACTACAAATTGGGAGACTTGAGCTGTTTAATATTTTGAATTACTGTGTTTCTAATGTTTTTTTTCAGGCATACAGTGTTGAAAACTGGAAATAACATTTTAACTTAATATTGTACGTCATTGGCTGCTTGGAGAAAACAAAACCTCGAACTGCATGTAGACTTAAGAAGGGTTCACACGACAGTCTCGTCTTCCCCACTAGCACGTTTTACCTAGCATTGAAATGCGGTGTTCGTTGGAAGTGGAAGAGCACAACAATCTCAGTTCTCATTTACTTTAAATCTGAAGAAATATCAAAAAATTTGCCTAGAGGCACCTGCTAGGTTAACTGATGTTACGACCAGCACTTTAGTTATTTTTCCTGCTAGATACCCAGCTATATCTACAGTACCTAGATAGTACCTAGATACCTAGCAATATCTACAGTATAAGAGCACAACAAAAGCTTGGAGACTGAGTATTCGTTATGGCAACCGGATAAGTGTCGTCTGAACCCGCCTTCAGATGATGGTCGTTTAACAGGCGCACGCCGAATTGATCCCATTGCTCTAAACTTGCAAAAAAAAAAAAAACTTTCTTTTTGTGTAGATGTCCCAGTCTGTTTTGTATCGTTAAGTTGGCATATGTGCTGTGTGACAAGTGTTGTTTTGTTATGTACAAAGTAAGGTATAACGATGTGCCAATCATTTGTTAGTGGTGTTGTTGTGTTAACATGCTCAAAATAGTGTTGTACTGGCTGAATGCTGCAGACATTCCAATTTCGGTTATACATATTACTGAAAGGTTAGGATTTAAATACATAAAAATTTGAAATTTGCGTTTTACTTTCTATTCGTCGAAGAAAAGGAATTAGTTTGCGTCGAAATTTGTGGAATGTCTTCAAGAGAATGCGAATCGGCAAGAAAAATGTTCTTCAGGATAAGAAGAGAAGTCCTAAGCCTGTGAGGGAGTGAGTGGACTCCAGAGAAGGGGAGGGGGGAGCCTCGGCAATTAGGCCTGAGTTTTTCCCTGGAATGATTTTCTGCTTTAACCTACAGTCATGAGCATCTTTCTTGGCAAGGTGCAATAAAACACCCGTACTGTTTTTTAAAATGAATGAAAGTCAATTACACACAATCATATGAATTTTGACCTGTTCTTTCCGATGCCTCAATCGTATTCCCAAAAATATACATAACTAGTAAAGAAGTTATCAATTAAATTTCAAAATTCCCATGTTCAAAATTATTTGCACCCCTTTTCTAATAATCGTTTGTACGACCTGTAGCCTCAAGGACTTGCTGCAGTTTTGTTATTATTTTTCAGCAACTTGAAGCACTCTTAAGCAGAAATGTTACTCCCCTCTTCCACTCATATTTCCTCCAATTGAGTGAGGTTCTTTGGTTTTTTTCTCCATTCCTCTCAACTTGAATATTCTCCACAGATTCTCTATTGGATTTAGGTCTGGGCGGTGGGAAGCCCACACCAAAACATTAATATCATTGCTCTCCAGCCACTCTCTAGTCAAATTAGCTGAATGCTTTGGGTCGCTGTCTTTCATAAATCAAAGTCGACCGAGTGACAGTTCCTTTGCTGATTCTTTCAAGTTATCATTAAATATTTCTACATAATCTTCTTTTTTCATTATACCGTTGACCTTAACAAGGGACCCTGCGGTCAAGTAGCAGTAAAACATTCCCAAAACATCAAACCTCCGCCACCGTGCTTCAGGTAGTACAGTCTTCTTGGGCAAAACGGTTTCGCCAGATTTCCTGTAAACATGGCAATCACTATTATGCCCAAAGAGCTCGATTTTTGTTTCGTTGACAGTACAACTTGCTTTTCAGAAATACCTTGTCAATGTAACGGTTTGCAAACTCCATCCATGCTTCACGATGTACAGGCTTGTATAATGGGGTCTTTCTCGGACGACAAGCTTTCAATCCAGCTCTCTTCAAAACTTTCTCAACTGTGTGTAGAGATACATTAGCTCCAGGGTCACACTGAGCATCTGCGACGTCCTTTAATTGCAGCGGCCCTTGGGTTTTGGTGGGAATATCTAACAATTGTTCGATATGCTCTCTCGGACAAAATCGTTTTTCTATAACGACCTATTTTGTTTTTGACATGACCTTGTTGGGCATGCTTCTTTATATTAGCTCGAACAGTTGAATTTGGAATGTTTAACCTTTTAAAAATCTTATCATAGCCTTCCCCCTTAATATGACAAGCTACAACAGCTTTCCTGAGGCCTTCACTGCGCTCTCTAACCTTCGCAATCACAATAATCTCTTGCTTCTATGAAAATATACTGTAACAATTATCCAAAACTAGCTGCACCCGTGAAACTTTCACGGCTTTGCAAGGCCTTTCAGACAGAGCCGTGAAACTTTTATATTTTAGCATGGAGACACCACACTTGTTCTTCAACACTGGGACTCGATGTGTGATACATTATGTCCATCCTCTTGGTTGATAATAA
>LQNS02000139.1:1546509-1558480 GCA_001587735.2 Parhyale hawaiensis
ACCTTTAGACCCGTCTGTTCGAAGCATGTTACATCACCACACCTTTAGTCCCGTCTGTTCGAAGCATGTGACATCACCACACCTTTAGACCCGTCTGTTCGAAGCATGTGACATCACCGCACCTTTAGACCCGTCAGTTCGAAGCATGTGACATTACCACACCTTTAGACCCGTCAGTTCGAAGTATGTGACATTACCACACCTTTAGACCCGTCTGTTCGAAGCATGTGACATTACCACACCTTTAGACCCGTCTGTTCGAAGTATGTGACAAAACAGCATGTACTGAAGATACCACACTCAAAACTACATACTGACGTTTTCCTTAAGCTACTTATAACTAACTTTTTGGTGCTCGCTCTGTTCACATTTGTGGACGACATCAATAGTGATATTTCTACCGTGCTAGCACGCGCCAAGCGTCAAAACAAAAAACCAATGAAATTCCTGGATAGGCTTATGTGAAGCAGAAACAAACACTAAGAGTGAAGACGTAGGGGATAATAACGGCAGGAAGTTTGATCATACATCGAGACATACCTATATATTGTACAGTGCATGATGCATATATATACTTTATAACACATCATTATATGAGCACCAGTATTGGAACATCAAAACTGTGTAATCTACAGAAGCAATAAAAAACGGATGATTAAGATACACTGTATTTATCTGAACATTTATTTTTGTGCACTTGACGCATCAATGTAGACCATACTTATTGCTAATCTAATCTAACCCGCGGTAGCAGCCGACTTGCGTGCTTGACTCTTACCCTGATGGTGACGGGATAGGTACTATGCCAGGTAAGCGTTGTTTGTGCCTCTTGGTCGGCAGTTGCTGAATGTGCACAACTACCATGGGGCACTTCCCTTGCCCAGCAATGGGAGGGTTCGTGGAGGGTCATTGAACCTTCCGTCGATGGCGACCCTTGGTCGAATGCAGCCGTACTTACTCCTCTGGGGCCAGTTGGCCTATAGCCGCCACACGAACCAGTGCGTGTGGGTTTCCCAGTGGAGGCGTATTCAAGTTGACTTTACCTTTTATCATACTATGTTGGCTACGGCACAGGCTGTGGGTCTAAATTGACAATAACTGTTGGCCACTTTGAAGTACTTGGGGCTGTGCTTACCATGGGCACGAGAAGACTGATTTAGTTCTGTATATTGCAAGCGCAATAATTTGGCTATTATGTGAACTTACATCGAAGTCCATAGGAGAGGTGCACCGCAAACTGTCCAGCATATAGGCACAACCCCGGATAGTTTTGGTGCCTTGTTTCACCGTAGTTGCCGAATAATCCAAAAAACAGTCATGGCGACTTTATAAAAAAATATCTTTTTCCGACCCTGAAACTGCAGGCTTACGGTCTCGTTGTGCGGCACTGGCACGGCTCTAAAATGGCCCTGATTTCTTATAGGGAAGGAACAGCGTGGTGTCTTTGGCGTGACTGTGCGTCTGCATCTGTCTTTAGTTGCGAGACTGTAGTGATGTGGGGAGGTTGTCCTAGCGCGTTGTGTGTGTCCGGACTAACTCAACTTTTAAAACAAATATTTCTTAAGTTAACGTAACAATTGACAACTTAACAGCAAGCACGAACATGCCCCGGGACTTTTGCTGGCAGATCATCAGAATTTTAAATTCAGACCTATTATTATGGAAACTAAGGGCCGCCAAACTAGTGGTCGTCAAACTAGTGGCCGTCAAACTAGTAGCCATCAAACTAGTGGCTGTCAAACTAGTGGTCGTCAAACTATTGGCCGTCAAACTAGTAGCCATCAAACTAGTGGCTGTCAAACTAGTGGCCGTCAAACTAGTAGCCATCAAACTAGGGGCTGTCAAACTAGTGGCTGTCAAACTAGTGGCCGTCAAACTAGGGGCTGTCAATCTAGTGGTCGTCAAACTAGTGGCCGTCAAAATGACCGCAAAGTGCGTGCATCGGTGCCAGGTAAATGTTCGTGCTTTAAGCCATGGTTCTGGAAGGAAGAACATACAGTGCATGTACTGCCGCTCCAGTCTGATCTTTCTCTAAAATAATAAAATCCGCACAGGTAAACACACAGATCATATTATCAGGGCAGTCTCAACTGCAGAAATAAATGAACAAAATAAACCAGAGAAGCACTCTGAGAGCGCATGCCTCCACCGAACAAAGCATGTTAACGAAAAACTACAATTGAAGGTGAAACTGGGGCTTCCTTTTTATTATCACCTTTTAAACTTAGTCACCATTTATGCCTCTTGACATTAATAACATTTCCTGAAATTTCTTGAAGATCCGTCCGTAACTTTTTGAGTTATGTTCTGACAAACAATGAGCGCATGTTCGAGTGGAAGGCGAAGATAGGGCTTCGAGGCATAACTTATCAGAAATTCTATTCAGAAACTTTCGCTTTCCCACCTTGAATCGTGTTGCCAGTGATAGACACAACGCTGGAGACGCCACGTTGCGAAGTAAGAATGAGTTCTTGGAAGTCCCACAGGTGGTCCTTTAACGGTCAATGGATGAAATATGAATGAGCGGGTCGAAGCCAGGGCACCTGTCTGAAGTTCCGGACAAGTCAAGCCTTGAAGGCTTTAGTTTGCTGCCCGATCGAACACGCGTTAAGACAAAGATACTGTATAGTCAAGCAGAGATGCGGACCACCGGATCATTGCCAAAATTTGATCACATGTTTCTCTTAACATTTCTAACAATTTCTGCTAATTCAGAGAAGATTCGTTCATAACTTAGAATTGTGTTACTAACATATACATAAACACGCATAAAGACAAACAGACAGACAGATTATTGCAAAAATTTACTCAGTTACTCTTCTTAACATTCCCTACAATTCATAATAAAAATTTCATGAAAATCCGTTCATGACTTTTTGAGCTGCCTCGAGGAAAAATGTATATAAGAGGATGTGGTGACATTTGGCGAGTCTCATATCATTATCGACAACCTTCTGCTCATCTCTCGTTGTCATTCAAACAAAATTGTTGAACGGATTGTCACCAAAAGTTGATCGTCTGGTCTTCCTAACATACCTAACATTTCATGTATATTTCATAAAAATTCGTCCATAACTTTTCAAGTTATTTTGGTGACAGACAGAGAGACAGACAGACAGACAGAGAGACGGGCAAACGAGCAAACTCTATAGAAACATAGCCTTCTTGGTTCAAGTAAATATAACATAAAGTGATTAAATGCGAGAACATTTTGCAAAAATATACAGATCCGGGCAAAATACTTATTGTTTGACCTGATACAGAAGCTGCAGGCTTTATGCACTGGTTACATGGAGTGCCCTCAGAGTGTTTCAAGATAAGCAACGTACTAGCTTTAATAATAAAAAGCTAGAGGCCTAACAGAAACCCACAGCTGGCAGTATCGGCACAGCTTCACTCGGCAAGGGTATAACAGACACTTTGCCCGAACTGGAGTGTTGATTGTGGACACACACCATATATACTATTGCCTAAGCATCATTGCTTGCACTTAGGTACAGTGGACTATCATTATTCGATTATTGTATTACAGGTATGACAACCAACAGACTTTAATTAGAATTCTAGTTTGCAACTCAAAAATGTGGAATAATAAGTTTCGTAACAGGAATATTCGCCGTTTTACAAGTTGCTTCTCTATTCTAGCGTCTAAGCAGCCATGAATTCTGCAGCTGCGTTTCTTCGTAACGTTTAGCTATTGCAATGAATCCTTTAAAACTATGATATCGAATTGTGACGGTGAACATGAAAACTGCTTGGGCGCCAATGTATATTTTTACTGTCATTTTTTACGGCAGGTACTCCATTATTAATGTATTTGGGACATTTTTTTATACAAGGGATAAGGTAATGCAAAAATTCAACTCTCGATCATATTCACAACCGTAGAAGCTGTTAGACTGGCCATGTACTGATCCTAGAGTAGAATTCGTTGACTATAAATCGCAAAACAATAAAAATAAATAAACTCAGACTAATTGCAGATCAACACAATATAATAAACACCGTCGTGTGTTTTTTATACATATATTTATATGTACATATGTATCTTTCGTGTCACGCTCTTAACGCTATCCGTTACCAATTTTCTTCAGCCGCTTGAGCGTCAAGGCGGTACAAATTTGCACCGCCCACTAAAAATGCTTATAACTTTATCAATATCAGAGATCTGAAGCAGATCTTGCTATTCCATTTTTTTTTCTGTCCATTACCATGTGCTCCTCCAGCTCTATACCACGCATATCATCCCTCACACTATCGTTCTTTTCACGGTACGAATTTTCATAGCCCAAACATTTCAGCACTTCAGTGAAGCAGATATTCAAGTTCGCAAGACCGTATCTTGGCTACGGAGCGCTTACGTGTATAGAAGCTGGCTGGAGTTACATTCAAGTTAACTGCAGGGTTTTAGTCAAGATTTACGTCTGCCTCTTACTATATTGAAAACGCTCGTCTAATTAAGAAGGAAGATAGGGAATGTATAAGAAGTACGAGACTACTACAGTCTCAAAAGCGAAGACGTGCTACGAATGGAGAGAGATGAATCGTCTATGCGATACAGTCAAGAAAGACTTGAAGCAGAAAGGTTACAGAAGTGAATGAGAGCTGCTGATGAGCGTGAGCGGGAAAATGTGGAGACGGCAAGTCAGAGAAAAGAGGACCTAAGGTTGACAGCACGACTTTGTATCAATTAAGAAATGAAGCAATTCAGAGAAGAATCCGCAAGGGCTTATACTAATAAAAAACATCGATTATTGCGTCAATTTTTTCATGCACGGGTCCACTAGTAATAAATACTGTATAATGTCGACTAATCATAACATCTAATGTTTCGGGAATGTCTTCCATCACCAGAGTATTAAATTATGTTAACCTATCATCTATGAATAAAAATTTTCTTGATTTCAATTACAATTAGAGGGGAAGCATAGATGTCATCAGGGGAAGTCTAACTCTCGAAGTGAGACTACTTTCACTCACTTCCATACTACAACATGGTCTCTATTAGTACGGTAAATACTCTGAAAGCATTCCTCTCTGAAGCTTACCCACATATAAACTTCAAATTTTTGTGCAAAAACGCATTTACCATAGAGTCCTATTTTAAATTTAAAGACAAATATCCCACACTACTTGTGTCAGGTGTTATCTACCATTTGCAATGCAAAGGCTGCAATTAATGCCTCGATCGTACATAGGTAGCACTGGACAACATTTCGAAGCCCGTATTGACCAACATTTAGGTGTGTCGAGTCGAACCGATTTACCACTCGCAAAACTCTCACATTCTGCTCTCCCTCTATGCTGAGCAAAACAACTATCCCTTCAGCAACAATGACTTCTCCGTCATTGACTTTTCTAACTCAATCGAGCTCACAACATTAGAGTCCTTGTATATCCATAGAACAAAACCCAGCCATTATGACCTCATTATAACTTTACGAAACCATGGTGGAGTTTAGGCCTAACTTTTGTCACACCCGCAGCTCCATTAGGCCGTTACAGACGGCGGCAATTAGCGTCGATTTATTCATCCAATTTCAATGGAGCCATGTTGCGGCTCAAACTCGATCATCAACTGCACTGTCTTTATAAAGTTGAATTTCTTCTCAATCAGTAAAAACCAAACTGAACCGTTTCCATCACTCATAAGAGGATGTGGTGACATCTGGCGAGTCTCATATCATTATCGACAACCTTCTGCTCATCTCTCGTTGCAATATGCAGGAGAAGGTCCGAGCACGGAAGCTGGGTCACCGTCACGACTGCAGCTAAATTTCTGGCCGAGAGTCCAAGCTTAGATTCCTTTGCAACTTTCTCTTTGTCTTTTTTTTTTACAATTTGTGACACCCCCATGACACCCCGTTTTCTGTTTTGTCTTTGGTAACAGCGTGCAGTACCAATATCTGGAACCTTGTTCATAACCTCCCTTACAATTTTTTCACCCCGTATTTGCAATTTGTTGTAATTACTTTTATCTTGTCATGGAGAGATATTACTTCTTGGTTTACATAGAATGAATAGCTGGCAGTAGACGGGCCAACAGGCCCATTCCCAGAGAGCAGCAAAGACTTACGCTCCAGCATTCTATGAGTTATCGTCATTAGTTCAAAACCATGGAGACTTCTGGGGCTAAAAGAAGAAGGAAAAAAAAAATAATTAGGTCAGGCAAGGAGTTGATAGCGCAAACAAAATTAAACGCTGCAGATCCGGGAAGCTTGGAGACGTTACATTAGTCGTGGCGTGAAATATAGATTACGGTGGCTCAGAAGCTTTGACTGTTGAAAGTTTGGTACTCATGGAGGAGGAGTCCCTAACTGTGGAGAATGTTGCTCGCAATATTTGCCGAGGCATATTTTTTTTAAGGCATTGATCGACTCTGCACTAACAACTTCGGAGGGTAGGCTATTCCAAGTGTTCGCTATGAAGCACCGGAAAGACAGGTGGCTGACAGTAGTTCTGCTTGATGATCTTCATGCTTGAGTTTCTCACCGTTGTTTAGCAAGCGATCATTGACATCACTCTCTAACAGTTCTATGGTAGGTACGTCGTTGAAGCCATTCTGATACTTGAATATTTCTTTAAGTTGGCCCACAGTAGCCTTTGTTAGGGAGAGATGAGTCCCATTTCCTGTAGGCGACAATCGTATGGCTTGCTTCGCAGTTGAAGTATTAACTTTGTTGCTTTGCATTGGATTCTTTCCATTTTGTCGATATCTTTGCACTTACGTGATGACCAGAATTGAACAGCAAATTCTAATTGCGGGCGTGCTAGTTCTCGGTACAAAGAATTATTATGTCCTTGAATTTGTACTCAAATTCCCTAGTTATGAATCCTAGTACTTTGCTTGCTCTTTTGACACTCATGTCAACTATATGACTGTGTTGTAGATTATTTGTGATTGTTATTCCCAGGACGCGTAGTTGGGTGACAGCCGCTAGTTATATCCCATTCATTTACAATTGGGCCGAAGGGTTTTCCTGCTCTGGCCCAATGTGCGTGACTAAACAATTGTTGACATTAAAGCTCATCTGCCAAGTTACAAACCAAACCATGAGGCGCTCCTGATCTTGTTGGAGCTCAATTCTGTTTCTGGCAGGATGGCATAGTTTAGTGTCAGCTGCAAATTTCGTAATTTTACTGCGGATGTTAAGTTCAAGATCATTGATGTAAATTATGAACACAAGGGGAGGCAAGCACGCTACTTTGCGGAACGCCAGATGAAAAGGGCGTCCAAATTAAGGCTCGCCTCTATTTGCAGTTTCACTCGCTGCTGCCGACCAGTGAGCCAAGCACGGATCCAGGGTGACTAGTTTCCCTGTATGCCGTGGGCTTCTAGTCTTTCATCAACCTTTGAAAAGGAACTTTGTCAAATGCCATTTGGAAGTCTAGAAAAACCAGGTCCACGCTGCTTTCATTATCTCTGATTTCCGTAACTTTCGAAAAAGTCTAGTAAGTTAGTAAGGCAGCTTATACTATCACGGAAGCCATACTGGGTGTCGGAAATGAGTTGGCGCATCTTGAGGTGGTAAGTTATGCGCTTCTTCAAGAGGCTTTCGATGGTTTTGCTGTCGACTGAGGTAAGACTAATTACATAACCATCTACGACGGCCCTCTTACAAAGTTTTGCATTCTGAATAAAAAGTAGATATCTTAACCATAAAATTAGTTACTACTTTTTTTTGTCCAGCATTACTTCTCGTACTGTAACCTTGAAAATATTATATTATAGATATTATATGCATTGGATAGCGGTAAGTAGACTTACCGCTTTCAAACAAAGCTTACAAAAAATAAATAAAAAATAACGTCCATGAAAATCTGGCAAAAACAAGCTCTCGGGAGTTTCAATTTTTATGCTTCAGACATAGAATAATATGAGACTGAGACATGAATAGGGTTTCGCATTAGATATATCATTTTGAGGATTTAAAAATCAACTTTCTAAATGTGTAGACAATTTAGTCATTTATATATTAGACGCCTAGCCAATGTTCTTTCGCTAATCAGTTAATGTACTATATCTTCTGCAAGGAGTTCACTAATTTCCTCATATATATATATATATATGTATATAAAATGGTAGGCAGAAATAACAAAAACTTTTATAAAATAAAGTTATTTTGTAACACCCACGGTAATCATATAGACGTTTCATGTACTGAGAAAATTTTTGATGCACGTAGGTGTCTCACACAGAAGCATCAGGATACACGTAAGTGTTGCACAGAGAAGCAATAGGATGCACGTAGATGTTTCACAAAGAAACATCAGGATGCACGTATGTGTTTCACAGAGAAGCATCAGGATGCACGTAGATATGTTACAGAAAGAAATATCAAGATGCACGTAGGTGTTTCACAGAGAAGCATCAGGATGAACGTAGGTGTTTCACAGAGAAGCATCAGGAGGCACGTATGTGTTTCACAGAGAGGCATCGGCATGCACATAGGTGTTTCACAGAGAAGCATCAGCATGCACGTAGGTGTTTCATGGCGTAGTTTGGTACGTGCGTCATCGCAGCAGACAGAAAACATATTTCGGTCAGAAAAACATGTTTCCGCAAAAAAAGGGAACAAAAGCCTTGTAGTTTTGTTACACGTGAGAAGCGAGAAGCAGTTACTTACTAACACGCAGATCGCTATTGTAATTCAAGATTTCGTCTCTTCAGGTGCAGCAATTTCACAGGTTTTTGATGCATGGTTGTGCATCATCGGCTTTGTCACAAAACCGAAAAACATAAGTGCATCAACGGGATCAAGTGCATCACAGGACCCTATATGCATCATCATGATTCACTTTCTCTTTATGATGCACTCGCTTGTTTCGGTTTTGGGTCAAAAATGCATGTAATTTTGATGGATCTAAGTACATCAAATTTTCTCTCAGTGTACAAGGTGTTCCTGTCAGCCAGAATTTGATCATGCATATGACTGTTACCAAAATACAATATCCAGATAATGTATGATTAGTACTCCATAAAGAGGACGCAGAGGTTAGTCGTATCCTAATGAGCCCAGTGCGTGGAAGCTCGTGTGTTTACTTCTCAGTAAACGTAGCACAATACATTTGGCTTTTTATTAAACTAACATGCAGCATTTTAATGAATATTAATTCTCCGATCTTTAACATAGGGCGGTGTATCAACATTTTTCAAGTCTCAGCCCTATGTCAGTAATAATTACCTCGTTTTTAAAAATACAAAGAGATTGTGGAAGGAAACTCAACAGCTCTAAGCTCAAGCTTTACGTACATGAAATGACCTATACAGATTCGAGTTTTCCAAGGCACAAGCATAGCTAGGGTACTCTTTCAAAACGTTACTTGTAGTAGTTAATGTGTTTAGTTTAATTCTATGAAAAACTAGAAAGTGAGAGCGCTCTCATATACTCTGAACTAGGGTATATTTCCCCGCTTGCATGCAGTTGCTGCTTCATGTAAGTACTTAATTGTATGTGAGGGCAACTAAATTTGATTCATTTTCAATATATTCCTAGCATAAGCTTTCTTAACGCAAAAACTGCTTTTTCGAATGTGAGGTGACTACTTATAGCAATGCACATTCTCACACGTTTAACGGCAATGCCATTCCCGACTGCTTTAATTAGCAAATGAACTGTACAGTAAGTTAAAAAATTACCTGTATTTTGCTGTGAGTTCATATGTAAGCTGGCTAATAGGTTTATATTTCTTTAATTTTTGAATTAGCTGCACTTCATAATCTGCTTAGAAACGATAGTTTTAACTGAAATGGCACCGAATCAAGTTTCCTCTCTCATGTACGAACTCCATCATTCGAAAGACCTTGAAACGATGACACTTGGCAAGGCAATATCTGTTATTTTTTATGTTATTATCGTTCGTACCCATAGCTAAGCTAATCTTCAGGTTGGCAGGATCCGGCTTCTGCTCTTATTCTACTGATACCTAAGCAACATTCGAATTTCAGTGGTCGATGCAAAACAAAAATGTATTAGATTCGATCTGAATTGACGAGGTTGTACTGAAGCGTGGAGTGCGCCTTCCGTAGAGTACCAGCGGATGCGGCGTATGTCTTACGTCTTTACGCAGGCAACTTCCGATGCCTGTAACAGCTCTGAGTTCAGCAGCAAAACAGCTTCGTGAAGTGCAGTTTTATCCCTTCAAACGCTCTATACGAAAAACGAAGCAGCTTTGCTTGAATTGACTAATACTAAGTACTTTTTTAATGGTAAAAGATATAAAACGTTACAGTGATTATTGAAAGAAATTGTTAAAGCAGGTAGAATGAGGATGTTAGGAAACACGAAGCAACTTATGATATCCACTAGACTCTCTCAACTCCAATCTTGTAAACGAAGTTGTGTATATTCTTGGTGTGGTCGCTAAAAGTCTGTCATTAAAAAAAAAAAAAATCATGCATGTGCTGCAACAAGCTCATTGCTACAATCATTGTTTCCCTCAAGATTGAATTTACTCGATTGATTTCAATTTGCAGTGCGGAATCTGAAGAACGCCTGATAGAAGACATATTTCAGCTTCAAGTAGTAATAAACGTATATTTTTCAGAAAATTTATTCTACAGACTTCTATAGGTTGGTGCGAAATTAATGTCCGTTTAAAAAATGAAAACAAAAAATGTATTTTATTTGGCGCACCTACCACTGTGGGCTACGTTTACTGCTCTATAAGTTTTCTGGCGGTAGTAATACGATTCTCTGGAGTAAGCGCTTCCAATAATTCAGAATAAAATTTTTATAAGTAGTTTTGCTTTTCTTTCAAAGAGTAAGCACGACCTTAGAACTTGAAAAACAGCTTCCTACAATTTCTCTCATTCACTACATCGTCTGCTAAGCGCTCGAATAGACTTACTGCCGCTCTTGCATTAACACCTTGTTGAAATACGTAGATTCAAACAACGCTGTTACGTTGGGACAAACATGAAGGCAAAATTTTTTGAAAATTATTTGTAAAAGTTAGATACATAACAGAAAGTAGTACAAATTAGACGCAGATTTATTTTAAATCTTCAAGAATAGGTTAAAAATTTAATAAATTGGTTCAGAAGTATTTGATTTAGAAATCAGACTTTTCTTTTGCACCAACCTGATAATTTCAACATGATTCCAATAAATATGCTTGTCGACAATATTCACTTGCAGTTATGTGTACATCAAACCTACACAGACTGATGACAGTTCGTGAAGAACTATGTAAGACTACCTTAGTTTGGGCTCAATTTCCCCGCTTGAAAAGGTTGCCCTTTGGTGATTAAACAACATGGCAATAGGGCATTGCTTTGATATAACTTCAAATCGGAGTCACAGTTGTCTAGGTTTTGGCTTCGAAAACATTTGTAGAATGCGGAAATATAGTATTTGATCATCTTTTGCGATATAGTACTTCACATTTATGCCCAGTAACACACAGCACTTATAAGCGCTTCCGTTTTTGTGACCTACGGGATTGAAGCGATGGCAACTTCACTTGATCAATTTTTATTATTGTAGTTAGTAGACTATAGATATGATATATGATATAGCGGGTTTATCCTTATTGTATCTATTTCCTATTCATCATTTCGTCAAGAAGAATAATCTGAAATTGTATTGGGATTTCTAATTTGCTTTTGTGACGTGATCTAATCTAAAATAAAATAAAAAAGAAGGTCGATTTTACATCCACCTAGCATTATTATTTTAATAACGACATAATGAATGTTTTAATGAGCGGCAGTACACTAGAAAAATAATTACCAGTTGTTCTCATAGGCACCTGTCGTGACCACAGGAAACAGTGTATTATAGAGTATGGGGTCAGCCTAAACACCGAAATCGGGTCAGCCTAAACACCGAAATCGGGTCAGCCTAAGCACCGAAATCGGGTCAGCCTAAACACCGAAATCGGGTCAGCCTAAACACCGAAATCGGGTCAGCCTAAACACCGAAATCGGGTCAGCCTAAACACCGAAATCGGGTCAGCCTAAACACCG
>LQNS02000139.1:1558688-1573219 GCA_001587735.2 Parhyale hawaiensis
CAACACATTTACACCTCTAAGAGGTGAGCTCACACCTATAAGTACAAAGTGACACGTTAAGGTTATAATTGCAGTTTTACCAGGCAGATTGATGTTGGTAATGGTTCCTGGACCTTTCGAGCCGGGGCCAGTTCGAGCGAGCACCCAAACGGGCGGGGGTTATGCGAGCGTGGTACGCAAAAGCTATTTAGCTCTTGGAATCGTCTATGGTTGCGTGCAGCGAATACCTATACATGTATTTTTTTTTTCTTTTCAACTGAGGCACTATAAATCAATGTGATAATGCATTAAAACACTTCAAAGTTAACATATTCACCTCTATGCGTCACTTCATTCAACAAGAATGCATTCTACCAATATTTTTGAGCATTTATTCGTACTTTCTTATTTTTTCTCACATTACGTTTTGATACGACGTGAATTCGGTTACTTGTACACTTGGTTAAGATACGAGATGACACATGTGGTTAATAGCGTCACATCCGCGGCCATTAGATAAAAATTCAATAAAAATATCATCAACAGACACTAGATCAAAAGCTTTAAAATTCGGTTATAAGCTCGGTTACTTTATGTAGCTAGTATGTGATGCGCGCCAAATTTTGTGCAAATTTCATGAATAAATGAGCGTACCCCGCCCCCTCATACTGACGCCTCTGCCATCTGCAGACTAAGTTACTATAACAGCTTCAGTTTAGAAAATAACTACTTAGATCTACATATATAAAAGTTCTAATTATGAATCATTAGTTATAAGTAGTGTGATCTTCACAGCTATACAGTGAGATGCTATAAGTTTGCTTAATTACGTCCGCCAAGGAGGTTATGTATTCGTCGTGTTTGTCTGTCTGTCTAGCTGTTTGTCTGCCTGTCACCAAGATGACTAAAAAAGTTATGGATAGATTTTTATGAAATTAACATGAGTTGTTACGTATATAACAAAGAGTAAATGACCAAATTTTGGTAATGATCCGTTTGTTCGTTCGTTCGTTTGTTTTTAATTTTATGCTTGTTAGCATAATAACTCATAAAATAATGAATGAATCTTTATGAAATTTATAGGGGTTGTTAGTAATGTTAAAAGACATATATGATCAAATTTTGGTGCAGATTGTTTTGTTCGTTTGTAAGTTTGACTCATGTCTGTCATAACTTTTGTTAGCAGTATAACTCAAAAAGTTATGAACGGATCCTCAACAAAATTGCACAAGCTGTCATTACTATCAAAAAGCACAATTGATTAGATTTTGGAGCTTATAAAAAGAAAATTATGGTTTCAGAGTCAATTTGAATTTTTTGCTACCGTTGCCTCGCTTGGCGGAGGTATGCGCTGTCAGAGCGCTCTAGTTTATTATTTCATGGTTAGTCGCTTTGGGATTAATTATTGAAACTCGATTGAAGGAAAAAAATCACATCATCTATCTGAAATTCTGGACTTAGCTTGTTTCGGTTTCGCTGTGGCAATCGACGGCGTCTAAAATATTTCTTTATACAGTAGTTGGCTCTGTAGAGTCCCGGCCAATGTTTCCCATATACTGTATTATAATGTATTCTATGAGCTCATTTCCAAGTACATAATTTGTAATAAGTAGTCTAGTATCGTTAGAAATAAGAACGCAAGATGTACATGGGGACTTGCACTTCTTTAGCGTACAAGTGTAGTCGTATTCTATCGCTAGTTCATAAGTGTGAAATGCCTAATATGCCAATATTTCTGAAAAAAAAGCGAAAAACGGGTATGTGAAAATCATTCTTCCATAAATATTTTAAGGTGAACGGCTCTATACATAAAAATTTGTAAATAGGTAGATGTTCAGATGCTGAAAAGGGCGGATTGCCACAATAGTAAGAAAAAACCGAAATTCTGAGGTCTTAGGCCTTTTCTAGCTCCTGAGGCTGGGACGCATATGTCTGCACACTCACGAAGGCAAGATTCTATCGCATGGTACGCATGTGCACAGTAAAGTGGTCTTGTTTACTTTAGTGACAGTGTCTGCTCAGCTGTATAGATAAGAATCAAATGTAACTATTGAAAAAGCAAATCCTTTAGCTTTTTTATTGTCTTTCAGCGTCGAAGTTGAAATGACACGGTATAGCTACAGCGCGCGCTTTCTTTTTTTTTTGACAAAAAATTGAATTTATGCAATGTTAGCTAAAGTTTTGTAGTATCTTTAGTTCATCACGTATACTAATTAAAACCTGCAAAGACATACCATCCTTTTATTCACATTATGCATATAGATTTAAGTATAGAGTTTGTTGACATTTGCTGTCACGGCATTATTTATTTTGCTTTCTCTTCTATGGACACTCATTACTTATATTCGTCGTTACCTTATATCAATGTAGAGGGCTTGAAAATACCCTTCGATAGTGGCTTAATCAAGGCGGGCTTACACCCTAGTCTTTACTACACGCTCTCGCGGCTTCTCACGGGTCGCAAATGCTTTGTAATTGCTTGGAAAATATCAGATTATGTACAGACTTCCGAGTTCTAACTCATACCAAATAGCGAATGATATCCAAAATTTCGCTAGTGACACATGCTACATTGCTAATAGCCAACTGACATGGCAAGTATCTGTGTATAAATTTCTGCATGGCAGACAAGCAGCTGCATGTGCTTGTATCCGGGCACAATACAACGTTCGAACGCGCTAGCTGTGTGTTGCTTTCGGGGAACAATACATTCTAGTTTTTACTCGGCTTTTGGGTATAAATTCGGTGGTGAAATAAAGAACCGAATATGTAGCTTGGTCTTCGCCGTGCTACAGAAGTTGTGGTCTATAGGGACCTTCTACACCAGACCATACGCCTGAGAGCCCGCAGCGAACCTTCTTAAGTGGTACACACTAAGGCTTTTTCTCTACGATAACGCCTTCCATAATAAATTACTTCTTTGTCTCAACCTATCCTCTGCTCGTTCATAACCATGGCCTTGATAATGACCGAAGCGAGGTAATTAAAGCGCCTTTTGGGGCTCCGTTAGACGACTTGGCCATAAAGGACAGCACAGGGATCTATGGAGCTTCCGCGCCTTGATTGATATTAGGCCTGATAGGTGGAATTTGCAGACTGCCGAGGCTTGGCATAGCAAAGCAAAACTTTAAAAACGTAACTACTGCTTGATTATTTTCGTCTAGTGAGAAAAAACTTGACTGATGTAAGTTTAACAATGAGTGTCCACAGTGATAATTCATTACAGCGACTGATGCAAGTTTAACAATGAGTGTTCACAGTGATAATTCCTAACAGCGACTGGTGCAAGTTTAACAATGAGTGTCCACAGTGATGATTCATAACAGCGACTGATGCAAGTTTAACAATGAGTGTTCACAGTGATAATTCCCAACAGCGACTGGTGCAAGTTTAACAATGAGTGTTCACAGTCATAATTCATAACAGCGACTGGTGCAAGTTTAACAATGAGTGTTCACAGTGATAATTCATAACAGCGACTGATGCAAGTTTAACAATGAGTGTTCACAGTGATAATTCATTACAGCGACTGATGCAAGTTTAACAATGAGTGTTCACAGTGATAATTCATAACAGCGACTGATGCAAGTTTAACAATGAGTGTTCACAGTGATAATTCATAACAGCGATTGCACTAAAACCTGTAAACATCTGCTTTTTATTTGGCACATAATTCAGAGCGTTCAAACATACTACATGTATAAAGGCGAGTAATCCGTCCCTATTTATTTAATAGCTCCGAAAGATAAAGTGAATGAAAAATCCTGGAAATATGCACTGGCCAGGAAATAACGCTTAAAAGAATTAGAAAACTATAAACAATATTTTTCTCACTCAAGGAAAAATGTGTTACTTTGGAACAGTTGTGTTTTTTCTAGGTGGCTGAAATATTCCATGCATTCTTGTCGATTGAAATAGAAGACGTCCAGACTCCATAGTTCCATTTTTGTTCAAATAATACGTCTCCTGGATTTTGCATTTTTATTTGAAGGAAGCTTTGGACATTCTTAGCGAAAGTCGTTCTTAGAGCAGGAACTTGGAAACTATTGGTCCGTGACTCACTTAATATCTGCAGCACAATATTGTATCCAGTATCATTTGTTTTTACTCTGTTTTGTTACACAAGAAAGCGGATTACTGAGCAAATGCGTATTTATTTTATTTTCTAGCATACAGCCTACTATAGATTGTCACTTTTGTTTGCTGCTGCAAATTGCGTCACCGTTTCTGTAGTCAGCACGACGTCACAGAAAAAAGTTTTGACTAAAGATTTGAGTTTGAGCGCAGTTTTTTCGTTCTCCAATATATTTTCCAGAGTGATTTGTACAGACTGAGTGGAAACTATACGTTTTCAATTCAGTCATTTGATAGCTGACAAACGCTGCAAAAAGATTAGCAGAGGTGGGCCCTTAACTGTTCTATAGAGTAAATAGGCTAGGCCGCAAATCTGCGGCCTCAGTTTTCTACTTACGGCCGAACCGCATGTCCCTTCTCTGGTAATTTATTAATGCTCTTATTGACATCAATATACTGACATCAATACGACACGCATCGCACTAAGTCGATTTTTTCTTCAAGCATTTGTTACGCGAAGATGATGGACGAGTGGCCAAAGTTTCTTCTGATTTCTATCAACGCGAAACTGCAGGTACGGTACAAGTAAATGGTTGACTTCAATCTACGAGCGTGGTTAAATTTTCACGCGCATTCATCTAATACTGGTCAAGCGAACGTACAATCTATGATATTAATAGCGTTGTTCCTTCGTGTGTTACGCTCTTCAATAATAGATAGGGGAAAATTAAACTTGTAAGAAGCTCTGATTTTCGCTACAAGGAAGTTCAACCACAGCTGTTTTCTTTCAGCTCGCACTTGAAAAAAATTTCAGTCAGTTTCGAAGAAAATACTTGAAGTTCATTTTGCACGTATCATACCTACCATGATACCAAATTTCATTTCTTGTAATATTCACGTTGCTGGGGTTGCGTACCGATCCAAATATGGAAAAAATCCGATTGTATAGCCATAATACGGTTCAAACGAAGCTGTTCTCAACTGCATCAATCTAAACTGCATTTTTCAAGTGCGATGTTTGGAGAAATGACTTAAACTAACACAAAAGGACTTTCAGCAACATGAATCAATTTTTTTTAATGGGCTGAGTGTTGTATTATATTGGCGGGCTATCGCACATCAACTGTAAAGCAGCCACGGGTCCCGCAGTAGAATTAAAATCATCAGAAAAATGGAAACGTTAAAAATATGAAAGTCTAAATAATGTTATCTTCAGACGATGAGAAACAAATGATAGCGAAGGCGTGTAAATATAGATGAAAAGCAATGAGTAAAGTACCTCCTAAATCGAGATTGTTATATTTGCTTATGCTGTCTTTATATCTCTGTCATGATATACAGGAGCGAAAATTTTGCTGGTAAAATATCTGCGAAATCCACCAGTGAAGCAGTGTCTAGATATGTTATGCATGTACAGGGTGACTTAGGGCGCGTTCACGTCTACGTAAAAGTTGCGTTGCCACTCAATTCTGTACCGGATTGGACATTGCTATGCCATTAAAATCAATATCTAAGATTTGGGTCGTTTCTGGCAGTTTGTACGTTATAACAAGCAGCAATGGCCAAGCTTTGGGAATATGTATCTCCTTCTTTTAAGTTAGTTTAAAGTTTAAAGTTTTAGCGTGACTTTCAAGCGCTATTAGTTGTAGTCACGGCAGCATGACGGCCAAAGCGAAAAGTTAAGTGGCTGAGCAATTATCACAACAGTGCGTCCACACTAATTATTAGGAATGAACTTGCTACGAGTTGGAAGACCGAAGCGCTTCACGTTCTTGGAACAGATGTTTCTGTGTGCATGATAACGGTTGAATCAATTAAGATGCATCGATGGCAAAATGTATATACAGTTGTGAATTGAAACTCAAAAGTAATTCAAACACACAGTGGAAAGTGAGCACGTGGCCCTCGCTGTAGTGGAATAGCTGCCGCGGCACAGAGTTTAAGCATTTTTTTGAAGATAATTAAGTTAGATAAAATGAAGTTGCATGTACAGCAGCAATAGGGGAAGGATAGGGAGCAACGTTGCCGTGTTTCGACTCTCGTGTGCAGCGCATTGAGGTTTGACGCAGTTCATTAGGATTAAGGAACAGGCGCTATTTATGGGTAGGTGAGGTTGAGTAACTGCATTAGGTCGAGCTAAAGTGAGTTATAATAGCGTAGGTTAGGAATGGTTCATTGTAAAAAGTGAGAACATTAACTAACCGACCGTGAAATATCCACGGGTCCCACTAGTTAAGAGAAAGAAGCGACGTTACGGCGAGATCGATTTCATTTTGTATAGTTAATATCCAATATTACAAACGAAAATTCCACGGCTAACTCAACACAATTTCATCAGACATAGCTGTTATATTACTGTCCGTACTGTAGAGCTGCTCTTACAACGTACATTGGGGCAGACTGGCAGCATTTATTGCCGACTATGTACAGACCATGCATAGATAGATAGATAGATTTCTGCGGCGATACACAGCTCAGAGGCTCGTTGAACCACTAGTTTAAATAACGTAGAAGTGTGAGGCCAGCAGAGGAAAGTGGCTCCTATATAAAGCCACCCCGCTATAGGAAATTAACATGCATTTGCCCGTGATGCAGATAAAAATACACTCTAGGGCCCAATTAATGAGCGTACAGCTTAGTATCAAGCTACAACACCGTAAAAAAAACGAAGACTGAAATAACAACTGCGCATTGTTACTTAGGTCAATGTCCTCACAGTTGACAATCGATGAATGACAGAAACGTTGGCACTGTAATCCATCCCGAGTATCGCAAGACTTAACTAATCTTCCTGGTTAATAAGCGAACCTTGAACCCTGAGACACTTTGCGCAGCACCTGAGACGCTGCCACTCCCACCGCCATGGACTCCGGCCGCCTCGCAGGCTTGGCAACACAAACTAAATTACTCAAAAATATGCAAATTGCCTCAAGGTCAGAAAAAACGCTCTTAATCTAAAGATCAGAATAAGAGAAAAAATCTGATAACTCCTTGCCTAAGGTGATCCGATATATGGTCCTAGCTACAAACTATCTAACATGTACAGACGATGGCTGTGCATACTGTTACCATTGCAAGCAGAGGCCAAGCAACGGGCCGAAATGTATAGTAGTTTGTAATAATGGTATTACCCGTACTCTGTGTCTAATGAAACTCTAGCGTTCAGCTGTCCCCCGTGGACTTGTACCATATCCCTATGTCTACCCAATAAAGTGTATTAAATTTATCTTATTTATTTTGTTTAAATTGCTTAAACGTGCAGAGGGTGCTTGAATATTACACTGGTAAATTATGATATTAGAGCTCTACATAACTACCCGAAGGTATGCGCTGGAAGTGTATACCGCTGTAGACCAGAAGTGGATATTTGCGCCATATCCACAGTGCGAAATAGCCAGAAGGCACAGATCGCCGCATTTCTTTATTCCCCGCGAAGGAAGTGAGAGAGGTGATAATGTTTTCATTGAAGTTTTAAAAATCTGTATATTTGTATATATACCTATCTATATCGTTTTGGCCTATTAGATGGCCACGAATATTCGTATACACTATACAGCCTGTTAAGTGGCCGGCGTTTCGACAGAGGTACCAGAAATTCAGGCCACTTAAAGGGCTTGTTAGCTTCAAATAGTAAAAAAACACTATAAACTCGGCAGATTCATGCAAATTTGGTCTCATTTTGACGGAAAATATGTCTACGTTGGAACGCAGGCCTATTTCCCGACAGATAAACGTGAAATTTTTTTTTTTGTGCTGCCACCATTCATGGCGACCATCTACCGCAGTGCCAGCCCCCTTCCAATGAGCTTTTACCCCGCAAATCTTGTAGGTTAGGTATAGGCAAGGAATGGTTCCGCTGGTGAAAGAAGAAGTTTAAGACATAGTGAACCTGTAAATATACCTGTAATGCTTAGGATTTTAGCAGAACCAGTCCTTGCCCTCCTAACCTACAAGGTTTTCTGAGGGGTGTACCTCTATCAGGCCAATTAGATACATATATATTTGTAAATATAGATGTATATATATATTTGTCTGTCCACCCAAAAAGTGGTCGAAAGAGTTGAGCAATGTTCATAATTTTTTGTAGGGAGTATGATGGGTTGTCCTAGATGTGACCCATGCCGAAAAAATTAGACCTAGCTGGCCATAAAAAATGACGGCGTTGAATTTACCTCCAATGCGGCAGATCGTCTTGCACCAGGAGGCGTCCTATTTGTTTCCTATGTTATTATTGAAGATAAAATACTAGGGGCGGAGCGATTTAATTTTGCTGAACACAACAACTATAGGAGAAATTGGGATTAGCTAGCCATAAAAAATGATTGCGGTGAATTTGCCCCCATCGCGGGTGATGGTCTTACGCCACGAGGTGTTCTAGTTTTAAGTACGTGCATACATGATAGGGCCGAAAGTGATTACAGGTGCCCACTTCTGCCATAAAAGTTAGCTCTGAACTTGATTTTCACCGTCGTAAGAACAGAAAAAGCGTAAGAAAAGATAACGAAGTAATCTTTACCTCCGCCAAGGAGGCTATGTTTTTGTTGTGTTTGTCTCTGTGTCTGTCAGTCTGTCTGTCTCTTTGTCTGTCTGTCACCAGGATAACTAAAAAAAATATGAACCGATTTGGATGAAATTTATAGGAACAGATGATTAACTTTTAGTGAAGATATGTCCATCCGTTTGTTTGTTTGTCTGCCTGATTTTTCTTAATGCCATGACTCAAAAAGGTATGGATGGATTTTTACAAAATTAACATGAGTAGTTAGGTATATAACAAGGAGTATATGACCAAATTTTGGTAATGATCCGTTTGTTCGTTCGTTCGTTTGTTTGTCACTATTTTTAATTTTATGCTTGTTAGTACTATAACTATAAAAAATAATGACTGGATCTTTATGAAATTTATGGAGGTTGCTTGTAATTTTAAAAGACATAAATGATTAAATTTTGGTGCAGATCGGCTTGTTCGTTTGTATATTTGACTCATGTTTGTCATAACGTTTGTTAGCAGTATAACTGAAAAAGTTATGAACGGATTTTCAAGAAAATTGCACGAGCTGTTATTACTATCAAAAGGCACGAATGATTTGATTTGGGAGTTTATACAAAAAATCATGGTTCAGGACCAATTTGAATTTTTTGCTACCGTTGTGTCGCTTGGCGGATGTATGCGCTCTCAGAGTGCTCTAGTTGGTATATGATTTCCAATATTTTGTTACCTACTGGTGGTAAGTTAAATTTCCTAATTATTATTAGTGCAGCATGCATGCATTAAATACTTCAGTTGTTGAAATATGGTTATAACGTTTTATGTAAAAGACTCTGAGTGCAAAGTAATTTCAGATATACACGTCCCAAAAAAGTTTTAATCTCTTTCTAAACTGCTACATAATACTAATAAAAAGTGTCGCTAAAGTGATGACAAAAAGTGTTGTCAATTTCAGTTCTATCATTTTTTTTCGTACTAATTTGTGCATAACACATAGAAGCTATAAAATGTATGTAGCACGCAGCATATCGATACATGTGAGATAATAGGTATAGTAATACTATAGTATATCGCCTAGTCCTGTTATAGACTTAACTGATCCGGTACGCCAATGTGTTGGATTCGTCACTTTGCTTTAATCCCAAAGCCTAAGCGCTGTGCTTCAGATGCGCGATCGAGACTCTGTCTGCTGTTTACACTAACTGGCAAATTTCCAGCGTAGTAATTAAATCGAACTTCCGGACAAGTTAAGGCTCGTCAGATTAGTTAATCTTAATCAAAATAATATTTGCCAAACGCGTAGTGCATACATGCAGTCCCGAAGTTCGACTGTAATTTAGGCTGTAAACTGGATTTAATATTTTCTAGAATTTCCCGTTTTGATCAGGTGACAACTTTCACTACAGCCAGTGAGAAGTGGCGAGATGTGCGTATAGCAATAAAATTTTTTTGCCGTCGTAACATGTTCCAGATCCTGAATACAGGCAAATTAATTGCACAATATCAATTTTCACTCATCTTTTCTTATCTTAAACGGTCTCTATGGCAGTTTGACTTGTAGGAAGAAGTCATTTTACTATCTCAAGTATCACTTTCTGTACGTGTTGTGCATGTTGCCTACCAAGCAAATTCCTTTTCTATAGTAACTGAATATTCAATTTAAAAAATTACCGTTTCTCATAAAAATGCCATAAAGAGATCGTTCACAGCAGGTTATCTAAAACTACTTGTGAGTCTTGTTAGAAAATGAAACGATACTATCTAAATTATAAGATGATTCAGTCTTTATTATACTCATGTCCAGGCAGTTTATAAGCAAGCAGGTGAATATTCCGCTTTAGATATTCACCAATATAAACGTGTTTCGAACTAGCTATTTATACACAACATTGCTGAAAATTACAATATATATTACCATTCTTGTTTCACAGCATTTTAATTCCGAATCAATTGTTGCCTGGGCTGTAACATCATCGATCGTTTTCATAGAAATTTCCCTCTAGTTTATGTGATAGAGATATATCCCTGCCTAGGCATCGATAAATGCTTTCTTTGCTATTGGAATTTTTTAGGAGGATGCTTTCAATTTGAGTTCGTTAACGATAATGTACTGCTTTACTCAAGGGCTACTGATGATCGTTCAGTATAATTACGAATTTTGATCCACATGTAATGGTCGGAAACGTCTTATCAGTATACTCCTATAAACCTATAGAACTCAGTCACTACCTTTCAAATTCTGAAACAGATACTTTGAGAGAACTCAACAATTGAATCTGGGCCCTCTTGGTATGATGAACTCCATTATGACCGCCGCCAAAGAGGCTATATTTTCGTCTGGTTTCTCTCTGTCCGTCACAAAGATAACTCAAAAAGTTATAGACGAATTTTGACGAAAATCACAGGGATTGTTAGATATGTTAGGAGAAACAGATGATTAACTGTTGGTGAAGATCCGTCTACCCGTTTGTTTGTTTGTCTGCCTCATTTTTACCTCCGCCAAGGAGGTTATGTTTTCGTCCTGTTTGTCTGTCTGTCTGTCTCTTTGTCTATCTGTCTGTCACCAAGATAATTCAAAAAGTTCTGAACTGATTTGGACGAAATTTACAGGGATTGTTAGGTATGCTAGGAGGAACAGATGATTAACTTTTAGTGAAGATATGTTCATCCGTTTGTTTGTTTGTTTGTCTGCCTCATTTTCTCAATGCCATAACTCAAATAGTTATGGATAGATTTTTATAAAATTTGTTGGGCATATAACAAAGAGTAAATAACCAAATTCTGGTAATGATCCGTTTGTTCGTTCGTTCGTTCGTTTGTCACTGTTTTTAATTTTATGCTTGTTAGCACAATAACTAAAAATATAAGCAATCGATCTTTATGAAATTTATATGGATTGTTAGTAATGTCAAAAGACATAGATGATTGAATTTTGGTGCAGATCGGTTTGTTCGTTTATATGTTTGACTCTTGTTTGTCATAATGTTTGCTAGCAGTATAACTCAAAAAGTTATGCACGGATCTTCAAGAGAATTTCACAAGCTGTTGTCACTATTAAAAGGCACAAATGATTAGATTTTGGAGTTTATACAAAGAAAATTGTGGTTTCTGAGCCAATTTGTTTTTTTGCTACCGTTGTCGCGCTTGGTGGAGGTATGCGCTCTCAGAGTGCTCTAGTTTGAAAATTAAGATCAACTTCTAAGCGTTATATGTCTATACAAATTATACATACATACTAGCTCTAGACTTTTACGAAGCGCTTTATGCGCAAGGGACAGTAGTTAAATTTCCATCATAGATTAATAAACGAATATGCTATGTATCCCGTTACTACAAGATGACATTACTATCGATTATTTGATTCACTGTTTTTGCATGCAAAAAGTTAGTTTTGAGCCTAATATGGCCAAGTAAAATTTAGAGTCGAACTGCAAGCCGTCTGGGTTCTTCATTTGTATAGGTAACAGTCAGATCCGGGGAGAAAAAATATATATCAAAGTTAATACATAAAACTAGAGCACTCTAAGAGCGCATACCTCCGCCAAGCGAGGCAACGGTAGCAAAAAAATCAAATTGGCTCTGAAACCATAATTTTCTTTGTATAAACTCCAAAATATAATCATTTGTGTCTTTTGATAGTAATAACAGCTTGTGCAATTTTCTTGAAGATCGGTCCTCCTAATAAACCTAACAATCCCTGTAAATTTCGTCTAAATCGGTTCATAACTTTTGGAGTTATCTTGATGACAGACAGGCTGACAAACACGGCGAAAACATAACCTCCTTGGCGGAGGTAATAACATTCACTTTCTTAAAAAGTTTCATGAATTAACCTGAGAAAAAAGCACCGAATTGAAATTTTCAATGGTGCACACAAGTCAAATTCTCAGTGTAATAATTATTGTAGTGCTGCATATAGGTACTGTCTCCACATCGCATCCGCAGACTGTATATGGCGGTGTGATCATGCCATTTTTGGGGCTGCATTAATTTGTGTACGATATCATAAGCGCAAAAAATATCGATTTGCATATATGCCTGCATTAACTTTCAATTCATATTACGTGTTAATTGGACCACAAGTATGAATAATTCATTTTGCATAACCTCTATAGCTACCTGATGCTGCAAATCATTATTTTGTTAACTCAAAATGGAATGAGAGCGTCTATATATCTATCAATGAAGTACAACAATTTGGAAAAAATTAAGACAAGACGAGACCCTTGCTTTACTTTTAACCTTTTAGAATGCCAACCATCTGTTAATTTTCGAAAACGTTTCATGCACAGTGGTGTTCTTTTTGCTTGTTATTTTCTCACTGCAGAATTTGAATTTCAAATCGTGCAAAAATGAGCAAAAGAAAGGAAACGGCAAGTGTATTTCAATACCACACGTTTTAAAAGTAGTTTTTGTGTGCATGGCCAGCTTAAAAAGAGAAGAATTAATTTTTTTTTGCCTGGTGTCAAACTTTCTTTTGCTGTGAATCAGAATTCCCCCTGTGCATGCTACAAATATCATCTACTATCTTTATTTCGACAGTTTGTCGTCGCATGCAAGTTATGATTGACTTGCATGATGAAAGGAACTGCGCCAGTTGAAGCCCCGTGTTATCAGTGCTGGTCACTGTGTCTTCAGTGTCGATTTCATGGAATTGGGTCTGTCCGGCCGATAAACTCTTGAACAGTTGACGAATGTTCCCGCAATTATCAGGAGATAGCCACACGCGCCGAGTATTCTATTTGGCCTCGATAAATTTATCAGCGATGCGCACAGGAACAATGTGGGAAAATTGCTCATTTCCGGCCTGCATACAAGCTAGCCGCCACAAATACGACAGTATTGTACTGGTAATATTGCTGGGCAATGTACAATTTGATTTTCAATCAGCTACACTGAGGCCTGTGCATTTTGCTGCGCCGCATCAACCGATCGTGAATAGAGTGGGTAGAATTAAAGTAGATGGGATTCTCCGTCACCAGTCGGATAGTCAGAGTAATTCAGCAGACCTGCAGTGGACACTTCACAAGGGTAATAACCGACGCTATGAAACCTCCGGCCTTTTTAATATTGTGTTCTGACCGTAAGTTGCCGCAAGTGCCCTCGCTAAAATATAATGTTGCACAGCATATATTTCGACTGCATAGTTTTACACGGCAAATAATAAGTTCCTGACTACCATTAGACTCAGCGCTGCATTCTATTTATCTGTGCACAGACAGGATGTTAGTGTGAACATGAAGAAGTAATGAAAAATTAGGGAGCATAACTGAACGCTGTGCATTTGTTTAAATTAAGGGGTAGCACACTAGCGGAATTTATTTTTTCTAGCATATATATGCCTTCGGTTTCGTTAGGGTTCTATATTACGGTAACTCTTAACTTAAAGGTACCGAAGGCAAAAGAAAAATGCAAGTAGTAAATCATTTTAATGACCATGGGGACTTTGGTTAGATTTTCGTGGATTAGTTGTAATCAATTTTTGGTATATTGCGTCATGGGTTCGTCTCTCGGAAGGGGCTTATAAAATATTGTATCGAATGTATAAAATAACGACAGCATTGATGAGTAACTGTTATAGTATACCGAGTAGGTGGCCTATTGTACAGTCAAAATTTCCGTTGTTCAACATTGTTACGGAGTTAGCATAATTTATAACGTCGGACTTTATGAACAGTAAATATGAAATCACTCAGATACTGAAATAAAGATCTTTAACTTATATATGACATACATCCTACTGAAAATAATGTTGAACTATATTACAAACAGAATGAGTGCAAGAGAAGCCGCGTAATTACGCTGCGAAAGACCGAAAATTAGGAAACAGCTACAGCTCAATGTGAATAGAAATATATATATATATATATATTCGAGAAATTTGGGAGCAGCCTCTCTTTTAGGCATGATTGGTTAAAAATAATGCCATAGCGAATATTAACGATAGTTTTATTTATTTTCTCAAACTGTCGAAGTTTAAAAATAATTT
>LQNS02000139.1:1622037-1638419 GCA_001587735.2 Parhyale hawaiensis
GATAATTCATAACAGCGGCTGATGCAAGTTTAACAATGAGTATCCACAGTGATAATTCATAACAGCGGCTGATGCAAGTTTAACAATGAGTATCCACAGTGATAATTCATAACAGCGGCTGATGCAAGTTTAACAATGAGTGTCCACAGTGATAATTCATAACAGCGGCTGATGCAAGTTTAACAATGAGTATCCACAGTGATAATGCATAACAGCGGCTGATACAAGTTTAACAATGAGTGTCCACAGTGATAATTCATAACAGCGATTGCACTTAAACCTGTAAACATCTGCTTTTCATTTGGCACATTATTCAGAGCGTCCAAACATATTACATGTGGAAGGGCGAGTAATCCCTCCCTATTTATTTAATAGCTCCGAAAGATAAAGTGAATGAAAAATCCTGGAAAAATGCACTGGCCAGGAAATAACGCTGCTTAAAAAAATTAAAAAACTATAAACAATATTTTTCTCACTCAAGGAAAAATGTGTTACTTTGGAACAGTTGTGTTTTTTCTAGGTGGCTGAAATATTCCATGCATTCCTGTCGATTGAAATAGACGACGTCCAGACTCCATAGTTCCATTTCTGTTCAAATAATACGTCTTCTGGATATTGCATTTTTATTTGAAGGAAGCTTTGGACGCTCTCAGCGAAAGTCGTTCTTAGTGCAGGAACTTGGAAACTATTGGTCCGTCACTCACTTAATATCTGCAGCACAATATTGTATCCAGTATCATTTGTTTTTATTCTGTTTTGTTACACAAGGAAGCGGATTACTGAGCAAATGCGTATTTATTTTATTTTCTAGCGTACAGCCTAGTATATATATATATATATATATAGACCGTCACTAGCTTTTGTTTGCTGCTGCAAATTGCGTCACCGTTTCTGTAGTCAGCACGACGTCACAGAAAAAAGTTTTGACTAAAGATTTGAGTTTGAGCGCAGTTTTTTCGTTCTCCAATAGATTTTCCAGAGCGATTTGTACAGACTGAGTGAAAACTATACGTTTTCAATTCAGTCATTTGATAGCTGAGAAACGCTGCAAAAAGCTTAGCAGAGGTGGGCCCTTAACTGTTCTATAGAGTAAATAGGCCACAAATCTGCGGCCTCAGTTTTCTACTTACGGCCGAACCGCATGTCCCTTCTCTGTTGATTTATTAATGCTCTTATTGACATCAATATACTGACATCAATACGACACGCATCGCACTAAGTCAATTTTTTCCTCAAGCATTGGTTACGCGAAGATGATGGACGAGTGGCCAAAGCTTCTTCTGATTTCTATCAACACGAAACTGCAGGTACGGTACAAGAAAATGGTTGACTTCAATCTACGAGTGTGGTTTTCACGCGCAATCATCCAATACTGGTTAAGCGAACGTACAATCTATAATATTAATAGCGTTGTTCCTTCGTGTGTTATGCTCTTCAATAATAGATAGGGCAAAATTAAACTTGTAAGAAGCTCTGATTTTCGCTACAAGGAAGTTCAACCACTGCTGTTTTCTTTCAGCTCGCACTTGAAGAAAATTCCAGTCAGTTACGAAGCAAATACTTGAAGTTCATTTTGCACGTATCATACCTACCATGATACCAAATTTAATTTCTTGTAATATTCACGTTGCTGGGGTTGCGTACCGATCCAAATATGGGAAAATCCGATTGTATAGCCATAATACGGTTCAAAGGAAGCTGTTCTCAACTGCATCATTCTAAACTGCATTTTTCAAGTGCGATGTTTAGAGAAATTACTTAAACTAACACAAAAGGACTTTCAGCAACATGAATCAATTTTTTTTAATGGGCTGAGTGTTGTATTATATTGGCGGGCTATCGCACATCAACTGTAAAGCAGCCACGGATCCCGCTGTAGAATTAAAATCATCAGAAAAATGGAAACGTTAAAAATATGAAAGTCTAAATGTTATCTTCAGACGATGAGAAGCAAATGATAGCGAAGGCGTGTAAATACAGAAGAAAAGCAATGAGAAAAGTACCTCCTAAATCGAGATTGTTATATTTGCTTATGCTGTCTTTATATCTCTGTCATGATATACAGGAGCAAAAAATTTTGCTGGTAAAATATCTACGAGATCCACCAGTGATATAGTGTCTAGTTATGTTGTGCATGTACAAGCTAGTTGACTTAGGGCGCGGGCACGCCAACGTAAAAGTTGCGTTGCCCCGCGAATCTGTATCTGATTAATTGGACATTGCTATGCTACTAAAAAGAATATCTAAGTTTTGGGTCGTTTCTGGCAGTTTGTACTTATAACAAGCAGCAATGGCCAAGCTTTGGGAATATGTACCTCCTTCTTTTAAGTAAGTTTAAAGTTGCAATGACGCATGGTTTTACCGTGACTTTCAAGCGCTACTAGTTGTAGTCACGGCAGCATGACGGCCAAATCGAAAAGTCAAGTGGCTGAGCAATTATTACAATAGTGCGCCCACACTATTAGGAATGAACTTGCTACGAGTTGGAAGACCGAAGCGCTTCACGTTCTTGGAACAGATGTTTCTGTGCGCATGATAACGGTTGAATCTATTAAGATACATCGATTGCAAAACATATGTACAGTTGTGAATTGAAACTCAATAGTTATTCAAAGACAGAGTTTAAAGAGAGCGCGTGGCCCTCGCTGTAGTAAAATGGCTGACGCGGCTCGGAGTTTAAGCAATTTTTGAAGCTAATGATGATAGATAAATCGAAGTTGCATGCACAGCAGCACAAGGGGAAGGATAGGGAGCAACGTTGCCATGTTTCGACTCTCGTTTGCAACGCACTTGAGGTTTGACGTAGTAGTTCATTAGAATTAAGGAACAGGCGCTATTTATCGGTAGGTGAGGTTGAGAAGCTGCATTAGGTCTAACTAAAGTAAGTTATAATAGCGTAGGTTAGGATCGGTCCATTATAAAAAGTGAGAACATTAACTAACCGGCCGTGAAATATCCACGGGTCCCACTAGTTCAGGGAAAGAAGCGACGTTACGGCGAGATCGATTTCATTTTGTATAGTTAATATTCAATATTACAACCGAAAATTCCTCGGCTATCTCAACACAATTTCATCAGACATAGCTGTTATGTGTACAGTCCGTACTGCAGAGCTGCTCTTACAACGTACATTGCGGGAGACTGGCAGCATTTATTGCCGACAATGTACAGACCATGGAGGTATAATAGATACCTCCATGGTACAGACAGTCATGTAAAACTTGATTTTTTCTGCGGCGATACACAGCTCAGAGGCTCGTTGACCCAATAGTTTAGGAAACGTAGAAGTGTGAGGCCAGCAGAGGAAGAGTGGCTCCTAATGCCACCCCGCAGTAGGAAATTAACATGCATTGGCCCGTGATGCAGATAATAATACACTCTAGGGCCCAGTTAATGAGCGTGCAGCTTTGTATCAAGCTACAACACCTTAAAAAAAACGAAGACTCAAATAACAACTGCGCATTGTTACTTAGGTCAATGTCCTCACAGTTAACAATCGATGAATGACAGAAACGTTGACACTGTAATCCATCTCGAGCATCGCAAGACGTAACTAATCTTCCTGGTTAATAAGCGAGCCTTGAACCCTGAGACAATTTGCACAGCACCCTATATAGACGCTGTCACTCCCACCGCCATGAACTCCGCCTCGCAGCTTGGCAACACAAACAAACTTGCTCAAAAGTATGCAAATTGCCTCAAGGTCAGAAAAAAAAAGCTCTTAATCTAAAGATTAGAATAAGAAAAAAAAAAATCGGATAACTCCTTACCTAAGGTGATCCGTTATAGTCCTAGCTACAAACTATTTAACATGTACAGACGATGGCTGTGCATACTGGCACCATTGCAAGCAGAGGCCAAGCAACGGGCCGAAATGCAGGGTAGTTTGTAATGATGGTAATACCCGTGCTCTGTGTCTAATGAAACTCTAGCGTGCAGCTGTCCCCGTGCACTTGTACCATATCCCTATGTCTACCCAATAAAGTGTATTTATTATCATATTTATTTTGTTTAAATTACTTAAACGTATAGCGGGTGCTTGAATATTACACTGGTAAATTATGATATTAGAGCTCTAACTACTCGAAGGTATGCGCTGGAAGTGTATACCGCTGTAGACCAGAAGTGAATATTTGCGCCATATCCACATTGTGAAGAAGCCGGAAGCCACAGATCACCGCATTTCTTTATTCCCCGCGAATGAAGTGAGAGAGGTGATAATGTGTTCATTATTAAATATATGTATATTTGTATATATGCCTATCTATATCGTTTCGGCCTATTTTATGGCCACGAATATATCATAAACAAACAGCCTGTTAAGTGGCCGGCGTCTCGACAGAGGTACCAGAAATTCTGGCCACTTAACGGCCTGTTAGCTTCAAATAGTGAAAAAAAAAAACACTATAAACTCCGCAGATTCATGCAAATTTGGTCTCATTTTGACGGAAAATAAGTCTACGTTGGAACGCAGGCCTATTTCCCGACAGATAAACGTGAATTTTTTTTTTTTTGTGCTGCCACCATTCACGGCGACCATCCACCCTAGTGCCAGCCCACTTCCAATGAGCTTTTACCCCGCAAATCTTGTAGGTTAGGTAGGCAAGGAATGGTTCCGCTGGTGAAATAAGAAGTTTAAGACATAGTGAACCCGTATATATACCTATAATACTTAGGATTTTAGCAGAACCATGCAGTCCTTGCCCTCCTAACCTACAAGGTTCTCTGAGGGGTGTACCTCTATCAGGCCAATTATATACATATATATTTGTAAATATACAGTATATGTATATATATTTGTCTGTCCACCCAAAAAGTGGTCGAAGGAGTTGAGCAATGTTCATAATTTTTTTGTAGGGAGTGTGATGAGTTGTCCTAGATGTGACCCATGTCGGAAAAATTAGACCTAGCTGGCCATAAAAAATGACGGCGTTGAATTTACCTCCAATGCGGAAGATCGTCTTGCGCCACGAGGCGACCTATATGTTCCCTATGTTATTATTAAAGATAAAATACTAGGGGCGTAGCGATCTAACTTTGTTGAACACAGCAACCATATGAGAAAATGGGATTAGCTAGCCATAAAAAATGATTGCAGTGAATTTGCCCCATCGCGGGTGATGGTCTTACGCCACGAGTTGTTCTAGTTTTAAGTACGTGATAGGGCCGAAAGTGATTTCAGGTGCCCACTTCTGCCATAAAAGTTAGCTCTGAACTTGATTTTCACTGTCGTAAGAACAGAAAAAGCGTAAGAAAAGATAACGAAGTAATCTTTACCTCCGCCAAGGAGGTTATGTTTTTGTCGTGTTTGTGTCTCTGTCTGTCTGTCTCTTTGTCTGTCTGTCACCAAGATAACACAAAAAATATGAACTGATTTGGATGAAATTTATAGGAACAGATGATTAACTTTTAGTGAAGATATGTCCATCCGTTTGTTTGTTTGTTTGTCTGCTTAATTTTTCTTAATGCCATAACTCAAAAAGTTAGGAATGGATTTTTATAAAATTAACATGAGTTGTTAGGTATATAACAAGGAGTATATGACAACATACTGGTACTGATCCTTTTGTTCGTTCGTTCGTTTGCCACTGTTTTTAATTTATGCTTGTTAGCACTATAACTCAAGAACATAATGACTGGAAATTTATGAAATTTATAGAGGTTGCTTGTAATTTTAAAAGACATGAATGATTAAATTTTGGTGCAGATCGGCTTGTTCGTTCGTATATTTGACTCATGTTTGTCATAACGTTTGTTAGCAGTATAACTCAAAAACTTATGAACGGATTTTCAAGAAAATTACACAAGCTGTTATTACTATCAATAGGCACGAATGATTTGATTTTGGAGTTTATACAAAAAAAAAATCATGGTTCAGAACCAATTTGAATTTTTTACTACAGTTGCGTCGCTTGGCGGATGTGTGCGCTCTCAGAGTGCTCTAGTTAGTTTATAGTTTCAATTTCAGTTCTATCATTTTGTTTCGTATTAATGTGTGCATAACACATAGAAGCTATAAAATGTATGTAGCACACAGCATATCGATATATGTGGGATAATAGGTATAGTAATACTATAGTATATAGCCTAGTCCTCTTGGACTTAACTGATCCGGTGCGCCAATCTGTTGGATTCGTCACTTTGCGTTAATCCCAAAGTCTAAGCGCTCTGCGACAGATGCTCGCGACTCTGTCTACTCTAAACTAACTGGAAAATTTCCAGCGTAGTAATTAAATCGAACTTCTGGACAAGTTAATGCTCGTCAGGTTAGTTAATCTTAATCAAAATAATATTTTTTACCAAACGCGTAGTGCTTAAATGTAGTCCCGAAGCTCGGCTGTAAATTAGGCTGTTAATTATATATTTTTTTTTCAGAATTTCCAGTTCTGATCAGGTGACAACTTTCACTACAGCCAGTGAGAAGTGGCGAGATGTGCGTAGAGCAATAAATTTTTTTTGCCGTCATAAAATGTTCCAGGTCCTGAATACAGGCAAATTAATTGCACAATATCAAGTTTCACTCATCTTTTCTTATCTTAAACGGTCTCATTTATGGCAGTTCGTCTAGTAGGAAGAAGTCATTTTACTATCTCAAGTATCACTTTCTGTACGTGTTGTGCATGTTGCCTACCAAGCAAATTCTTTTTCTATAGTAACTGAATATATATTCAATTTAAAAAATGATGTTTCTCTTAAAAATGCCATAAAGAGATAGTTCACAGCAGCTTATCTAAAACTACTTGTGAGTCTTGTTCGAAAATGAAACGAAACGACCTAAATTATAAGATAAGGCAGTCTTTATTACTCATGTCTAGGCAGCTTACAAGCAAGCAGGTAAATATTCCGCTTTAGATATTCACCAATATGAACGTGTCTCGAACTATTTATACACAACATGGCTGAAAATTACAATAAATATTACCATTCTTGTTTCACTGCATTTTAGTTCCGAATCAATTGTTGCCTGGGCTGTAACATCATCGATCGTTTTCATAGAAACTTCCCTCCAGCTTATGTGATAGAGATATATCCCTGCCTAGGCATCGATAAATGCTTCCTTTGCTATTGGAATTTTTTAGGAGGATGTTACGAATTTTGATCCACATCTAATGCTCGGAACCGTCTTATCAGTATACTCCTATATACCTAAAGAACTCAGTCACTACCTTTCAAATTCTCAAACAGATACTTCGAGAGAACTCAACAATTGAATTTCGGCCCTTTTTGTATGATGAACTCCATTATTACCTCCGCTAAAGAGGTTATATTTTCGTCTGGTTTCTCTCTGTCCGTCACAAAGATGACTCAAAAAGTTATCGACGAATTTCGACGAAAATCACAGGGATTGTTAGGTATGTTAGGAGAAACAGATGATTAACTGTTGGTGAAGATCCGTCTATCCGTTTGTTTGTTTGTCTTCATCATTTTTACCTCCGCCAAGGAGGTTATGTTTTCGTCGTGTTTGTCTGTCTGTCTCTTTGTCTATCTGTCTGTCACCAAGATAACTCAAAAAGTTCGGAACCGATTTGAACGAAATTTACAGGGATTGTTAGGTATGCTAGGAGGAACAGTTGATTAACTTTTGGTGAAGATATGTTTATCCGTTTGTTTGTTTGTTTGTCTGCCTCATTTTCTCAATGCCATAACTCAAAAAATTATGGATAGATTTTTATAAAATTTGTTGGGCATATAACAGAGAGTAAATAACCAAACTCTGGTAATGATCCGTTCGTTCGTTCGTTTGTCACTGTTTTTAATGTTATGCTTGTTAGCACAATAACTAAAAAAATAATCAATGGATCTTTATGAAATTTATAGGGATTGTTAGTAATGTCAAAAGACATAGATGATTGAATTTTGGTGCAGATCGGTTTGTTCGTTTGTATGTTTGACTCATGTTTGTCATAACGTATGCTAGCAGTACAACTCAAAAAGTTACGAACGGATCTTCAAGAAAATTGCACAAGCTGTTGTGACTATTAAAAGGCACAAATGATTAGATTTTGGAACTTATACAAAGATAATTGTGGTTTCTGAGCCAATTTGATTTTTTGCTACCGTTGCCTCGCTTGGTGGAGGTATCACGATATCATAAGCGCAAAAAATATCGATTTACATATATGCCTGCATTAACTTTCAATTCATATTACGTGTTAATTAGACCACAAGTATGAATAATTCATTTTCATAACCTCTATAGCTACCTGATGCTGCAAATCATTATTTTGTAAAATCAAAATGGAATGAGAACGTCTATCTATCAATGAAGTACAAAAATTTGGAAAAAATTAAGACCAGACGAGACCCTTGCTTTACTTTTAACCTTTTAAAATGCCAACCATCTGTTAATTTTCGAAAACGTTTCATGCACAGTGGTGTTCTTCTTGCTTGTTATTTTCTCACTGCAGTATTTGAATTTCAAATCGTGCAAAAAAGAGCAAAAGAAAGGAAACGCAAATGTCTATTTCAATACTGCACGGTTTTAAAGCAGTTTTTGAGTGCATGGCCAGCTTATAAAGAATTAAATGTTTGCCTGGCGTCAAACTTTCTTTCGCTGTCAACCAGAATTCCCCCTGTGCATGCTACAAATATCATCTTACTATCTTTATTTCGACAGTTTGTCGTCGCATGCAAGTTATGATTGACTTGCATGATGAAAGGAACTGCGTCAGTTGAAGCCCAGTGTTATCAGTGCTGGTCACTGTGTCTTCAGTGTCGATTTCATGGAATTGGGTCTGTCCGGCCGATAAACTCTTGAACAGTTGACGAATGTTCCCTCCAATTATCAGGAGATAGCCACACGCGCCGAGTATTCTATTTGGCCTCGATAAATTTATCAGCGATGCGCACAGGAACAATGTGGGAAAATTGCTCTTTTCCGGCCTGCATTCAAGCCGCCACAAATACGACAGTATTGTACTGGTAATATTGCTGGGCAATGTACAATTTGATTTTCAATCAGCTACACTGAGGCCTGTGCATTTTGCTGCGCGGCATCAATCGATCGTAAATAGAGTGGGTAGAATTACAGTATATGGGATGCTCCGTCACCGGTCGGATAGTCAAAGTAATGCAGCAGACCTGCAGTGGACACTTAATTCGCAAGGGTAATAACCGACGCTATGAAACCTCCGGCCTTTTTAATATTGTGTTCTGGCAATAAGTTACCGCTGGTGCCCTCGCTAAAATCTAAAGTTGCACGGCATATATTTCGACTGCATAGTTTTACACGGCAAATAATAAGTTCCTGACTACCATTAGACTGGGCGCTGCAGTCGATTTATCTGTGCGCAGGATCATAGTGTGAACATGAAGAAGTAATGAAAAAATTAGGGAGCATAACTGAACGCTGTGCATCTGTTTAAATTAATGGATAGCACACTAGCGGAATATATTTATTTTTTCTAGGATATATGCCTTCGGTTTCGTTAGGGTATTATTACTGTAATTCTTAACTTAAAGGTTCCGAAGGCAAAAGTAAAATGCAAGTAGTAAATTATTTTAAAGACCATGGGGACCTTGGTTAGATTTTTCTGGATTAGTTGTAATCAATTTTTAGTATATGGGTATAGCATATGGGTTCGTCACTCAGAAGGGGCTTATAAAATATTGTATCGAATGTATAAAATAACGACAGCATTGATCAGTAACTGTTATAGTTTACCGACTAGGTGCCCTATTGTAGAGTCAAAATTTCCCTTGTTCAACATTGTTACGGAGTTAGCTTAATTTCTAACGTCGGACTTTATGTACAGTAAATATGAAATGACTCAGATACTGAAATAAAGATCTTTAACTTATGTATGACATACATCCTACTGAAAATAAAGTTGAACTATATTACAAACAGAATGAGTGCAAGAGAAGCCGCGTAATTACACTGCGAAAGACCGAAAATTAGGAAACGGCTACAGCTCAATGTGCATAGAAATATATATATATATATATTTAGCACAGCTCCAAAATTTCAGCATTTGGCCACCGTAGCAAAAAAAAAAAAAAAAAAAAAAAAAAANAACTTTTCCATCTGACTGCAGACGAAGAAATTATTTTTAAACTTCGACAGTTTGAGAAAATAAATAAAACTATCGTTAATATTCGCTATGGCATTATTTTTAACCAATCATATATATATATATATATATTTAGCACAGCCCCAAAACTTCAGCATTTGGCCACCGTAGAAAAAAAAAAAAAAAAGAGCAGGTGTACCTAGTCGCCATAGCTTTTGTTTTCCAATTTTCGACAAAGAAGAGTGGGCGTATATATACAGGAGATATCACAAATACGGCTCTAGTATTGCCAGCCTCATATAACATTATCGTTATAGGCAAGAGTTCGATACGAGATATCACAGAAAACTGCCGTATTACCAAGTTGCCATTTGTCAATTATCGTTAAGCAAGAGTTCGATATGAGATATCACCGAAAACGACTGCGGTGGGCACACGTTTGCAGTTAATCTTTACGGCACAAGAACACGAGCGCCGTACTGGCTTCTATCTTTCGGAACGCGCTCCCTCAAAACGTGGCTGCAGAGTGGCGACAAGCGAATGAAGATGATACGGCGGAATGTAGCTATATGTGTGTCCGGTTTGATGATCGACATCTTGTAGATTACAGTTATAGTGCCGTCTTTTATCTTTGTTTGGAAGTTGGGGCTGAAAAATGTGCGGCATCCAATGTTGCACAAGTAGCTGATTCATGAAGTAGCTGCTTCTTTGTTAATTTGAATTCTTGCTGAAAATAAATAAGGTTAAGTGCATAATCTTGCCAGCATATTGAGCACGAGTAGATATGGCACAATATATATTTGTTACTATGCATTGAATAAGTCTGAACCAAACCTATATGCGCCAAGTTAACTAAATGCTATTACTAAAAAGGCTATTACACTCGAATTTAAATAGCATTAAAACGCTCGTTTTCTAAATCTGGGTATTTTACCTATTTTTCATTAGAGCTATACGTATAAGTGACATAGTCTTTTTGCTACGTTAGCGGCACCTGCATGCAGATTAGATTAGATAGGCGGCAGTAGACGAACCAATAGGCCCATTCCCAAAGAGACACCGGAACCTACACCCCGGCCCTCTATGAGCTATTGCCATTGTGTTAGTAGGATATATAGGACTACAGAAAAGAAGAAGAAGAAAAGAGAGAGAAAAAAGGGAAGAATCCCAGCCACAGAGACGATCATGAATGCACGCAAGCACGATCAAGAGTCGCTGATATGCGGAGCTTAGAGATGTCAGGCAGTGTAGTGCGGGAGGAAGAAGAAGACGGATTAAGGTGGCCTATAGGAAGCTTTGGCCGTTAAGAGTTTGCAACTCCTGGAGGAGGAGTTCTTAGTTGTGGAGGATGTCTCTCTCAATGTATGTCAAGCCGATTTTTAAACGCGTTGACTGACTATGCACTAACAACGTCGGAATAGGAAGTCTACTCCAAATGCTTACTATGAAATATGGAAAGAACTGCTGACTTAAAAGGTCGTTCTTCGATCTTTATGCTTGAGTTTTTGACCGTTGTTTCGGAAGCGATCATTGAGGTCTCTTTCAAACAGTACCCGTTGTAGGTACGTCGTTGAAGCCATTCAAATACGTGAATGTTTCAATTAGTTGCCCCTTGAGTCGCCTTTGTTCGAGAGAGATCAGACCCAGTTCTTTTAGGCGACATTCATACAGCTTATTTCACAACTGAGGTATCAATTTCGTTGCTCTGCGTTGGACTCTTTCCATGTTATCAATATCTTTACACAGATGAGGCGACCGAAATTGGGCAGCAAATTCCAAGTGTGGCCGCACTAATGCCTTGCACAAGGGAATGATGATGTCCTTGGACTTGTATTCAAAATATGTTGATGAATCCCAGTAAACTGCTTACCATTTTCACACTCTTGTCAACTTGCTGACTGTGTTGTAGTTTGGTTGTAATAGTGATACCCAAGTCACGTTGTTGGGTGACAGCAGTCAAATTCGTCCCGTTTATTTTCAATGGAGTTGAAGGGTTCACCAGCCCTACGTGCATTACTGAGTATTTGTCGACATTAAAGCTCATCTGTCAAGTTGTGTTCCATTCCACGAGGTGGTCAAGGTCTTGTTGGTGCAGTTTCCGTTTTTTTGTTGTTGTTCAGTTGGGAATTCATGCGGCTCTCCGAGTTTGAGATTGCGATTGCTTCTATAGCGTTAGCGTTTTATGATTATTGCCTGAAACTTTTAGGCGGATAACTGAACGCTCAAGATTGAAGTTCCGGACAAGTAAAAACTATATAATTGGATAAATATCTCAATCGAACTGGGATAAACGAACACATCATTGATCTTCCACTAGCCACACAGGACAAATACGTATTCTTTTATAGCGATACAAAACTCTATGCTAATTAAGCCAAATTACGGTTTCTGGAAGGAATGGCACTATTTGAAATATCTGCTGTGCAGGGAGCTTATTTGGTATAATTAAGTAGAAGCGATGCACCCTTTCGGAATTTCAAAACAAAATCTGCATGGCACTATATCGCCCTACAAATATATGGCTGGGACCTTATGTAACATATACACTATATAGAAAAGAAACATTTCAAAACCTGCGTGCGTGTGTCGCTTCGCCTACTGACGGGAAACCTATTCATACACAGCACAGCTGCAGCAGGTCTGGCTGCCTGTGCTCAAGAGTGCATATGCTATAGTTTTGGGACAATTTTTCTCTCAGCTGCAGTACTGCAACTGAAGTGAACCCCAAAAGTGAGGCCTCTGTATATAGGGCAACAGGATGCCCTGGCACCTTACGCTTCGAGAAATATATAATTTTAATGTAACCAGTAGCAGTAACTAAGCACCTTTGACTGTGAAAATCCGTGAATTGAAATGTGTCTGTTGAGTTTCTTTGTATACCAACTGGAGCTGTCCTTTTCTTCTATATTTTGTACAAAGGAAGAGTATTTTCTCTCGTCTTCACAGCCAAATGTATTGGTTTGAGAAATATCAATATCGGTATAGGTGCGCGTCACATTGTTTGTAGCCAGCGGCTGCCATATAGTTAGCAAAGAATTATTGCTGCTGTAGGGCAGGTGGTGACAAGGTGCTTAGTACATCGCCCAGCGTGCCAAAGGTGCGCTTCATTTTGTGCAGCGGCGGCAGCGGCGGCGGCGGTCGGACGCACCGCCCCGCACCATAATCTATGGCACGCTCTCTCCTCCCTCGTGTGTCCACAATAGTTGAAATTTCTATGCTTACATGCCATGGCCCCAATTCCTACTGCTTATATGCCATGGCCCCAATTCCTACTGCTTATATGCCATGGCCCCAATTCCTACTGCTTATATGCCATGGCCCCAATTCCTACTGCTTATATGCCATGGCCCAATTCCTACTGCTTACATGCCATGGCCCCAATTCTTACTGCTTATATGCCATGGCCCCAATTCCTACTGCTTATATGCCATAGCCCCAATTCCTACAAGTCTCAACGGTCTAAGGCAGTGAAGGTAGTGTTGCTGCGTCTGGAAAGCTGCCCGGATATTCGCTTTATTTTCCTGCATATATAGTATCTGTAAATATCTTCGTCACCAAGTTAGCAATTACTAGAGGCCTGGGCACTTGCGGCCACTAGTGACCCAGGCATAGGAGTAAGTAAGGGCGATCGAGGTCATCCAGCTGGCCTCTTGAGGCGGGCCTAGAAATAAATAGCAATTAAGAGGCAGCTACATCATGTGTGCCCACTGGCGAAAACTACGCTAAATTACAGGCAGTGTCGTTAGCAGCTTTGGTCCTAAGTGAAAGGAATAAAATAAGAACTCTAACTCATTAATAGTTACCAAGAGCTTGCGGGACCCAAGCCCTATGTGCTTAGTATGCGTGTCATACGCACACAGTTATAAATCCTAAAATTCATCTAAGATCTTGGCCTAAAGAAGGTATACTTCGTTCAAAAGCATATCCTTATAAAATACTAGCAACAATGTATAAGTACAATGTAATATGCAAGATATAGATGGGACTGCGGCACCATAGGAAATTTAGGCGGTCGAGCCTTCGTTTTATTTATTTGTCTCCATACATATGTACATTTTAGACGGTTTCGAAGCACTGAGGAGAACGTCACCTGCTGCACGCAATCGATATGGCGCATGCAGGTATATTAGTTTGGTGTTAGCATTTCTCCACGAACAGATAAGAACTCAATAAACTGGAGAGCACTCTGAGAGCGCATACCTCCGCCAAGCAAGGCAACGGTAACAGAAAATTGAAGTTGATTCTGAAACCATGACTTTCTTCGTATCAACACCAAAATCTAATCATTTGTGCCTTTTGATGGCATAAACAATTCCTGTAATTTTCATGAAGATCCATTCACAACTTTTTGAGTTATGTTGCTAACAAACATTATGACAAACATGAGTCAAACTCACAAAGAGACAAACCGATCATCACCAAATTTAATCATTTATGTCTTTTAACGCGACTAACAATTCCTGAAAATTTCATAAAGATCCATCCATAATTTTTTAGTTATTATGCTAACAAGCGTGAAATCAAACATAGCGACAAACGAACGAACCAATAGATCATCCAAAAAAATGGTCATGCACTCTTCGTATTATACCTAACAATTCATATAAATTTGATAAAAATCTGTCCATTACTTTTCGAGTTATAGCCCTACGAAGCAATAGACAGACAAGCAAACAGACAGATGAACGGATTTTCTTCAAAAGTTAAACAACTGTTGCTGTTAACAAGTCTACCAATCCCTGTAAATTTTGTACAGATCCATTCATTACTTATTGTGTAATCTTGGTGACAGACAAACAGAATAAGAGACAGACAGACGATCACGACAAAAACATAGCCTCCTAGGCGGAGGTAATAAAGGTAATTCTGGAATGACCAAGGAAGAAGTAAATTATCCAAAGCAGTGGGTGCGGCTGATGCATCGTTGCAATGTGTAAAATGTGTAAAATAGCAATGACAAAACCATTACTTTGGGCTTACCAGTCTGGTGGCTATAGCAGAGAATTGTAAGAAATTTATTTTAGTGTTTTATGGCTAAATTAAGAAAAATGGAAGATAATCACTGTGATAAGTGTTATATACACTAGCTACTGTCATTCAAACACAAGAAGAAAAAAAAGTGCTATGATTTTACCCCATTAACCCTTTAATTAATATTTAATCTTGTACCTTTCTCCCCCAGGCAATAACACAATATGATGGTACCATACATATGTGATATATATTGAGACAAACAGTTAAGTTTATTAGCATAAGAAGCTAAAGATCTTGTAGAAATGAAATACGCATTTTTTAGTCCGCAATCGGCCAATCAATGCCAAAACTGTCTTTCTGGCAGAGAAAAAAGTGGTAGTACGCATATGAATGCATGCATTAGATATACGTACGTACCTTGCAAATGCTATAGGTCCTTAGATAACATTCATTAGTACTGTTCTACTCATGAATAAATGTAGCATTTGCACGTGAGATGGAGCAACAGCTGCAATAACTGTCACATGATACGCTACACGCGTGCTCCGTGTTACCAACTCCTGACATCATTAGCCGCTGTGCAGTTTGTCAGTTCGAACACTTTGGAACTTGGGCGACAACAATCAATACAAAGGAAGGGACCGAAGAGCTTATCGTCAAAGTTATGTTACCTGTTGACAACACCAATGACCATTCCGCGATATTTATGGTGTCTATATACGTACGTCATTTGCGAAATTTGCCTTCGACCCAAAGTAACATGAAATTGGATCCACTGATTTCCCTGTAGAAATTAATCAATAATAGTCGAATTTGGTATTGAACAGCGTATCGATATTAAAAAAAAGCTACAGGTGATGTGAACGATCTGCATTTAGTTGTTATACTAGTCTGCATAATGATTTGCACGGTAATTTCCCCCAACAAGTCGCAACGTAGACGTTATATGAAGTTGCACCTGGTTTAACTAAGGACTGTTGTCTAAAAACTGTAAAAGTGCATCACATTCGGCATATATGCCGCCAGAGGTAAGTGATAAAGTATTTTCAATCAGTAATTTATCAAAGCTACAATTACTGCCAGGGGGTGATAATAATTTTATATTACTCCCTGCTTACTTCGTATACTGACTTTGCACGAGCTATATTGTATCATAAGTTAATTGATCCGTAGAAGATTATAGATGGAACCAGAGGACTCCAAGAGCGCATACCTCCGCCTAGCAAGGCAATGTTTAGCAAAATTCAGGGCTCGGTATCTCCGATTATGTTATGATGTTTTGTCGAAAGTTTATGAGAGGTTGGTTGCGTCGAGATTGGGTTGCTTTCTTGAAAAGCAGGGTGTCCTTCCCCCAACACAGTATGGTTTTCGTAAGGGCTTGGGAACCTGTGATGC
>LQNS02000139.1:1639079-1652050 GCA_001587735.2 Parhyale hawaiensis
ACTGCTCAGTAGTCTGGGGTTCTGCTGCCGATTGCCATCTGTGTTTGCTTGACAAAGTGGTTCGTCGATGTGCGTTCATGCTGGGTGGTGTTGTGCCCTGTGATCTGCCGCATCGTCGCAGAGTTGGTGGGGTCTGTTTTTTTGTATAAAATCTGTAACTGCCCCAGTCATCCATGTCTGAGTTTCTTCCGGATCCATTTGTTCGGGTGAGGTATACTCGGCGGACTGGTGCTGTTCATGAGTTTGCCTTGGAACCGTTACGATGCCGTACGGGCCAGTATCCCCGTTCGTTTTTTCCATCGTGTGTGGCTGTTTGGAATGGTCTTGATGGCTCTGTCTTTGCTGGTGCTGGTAGCTTTAAGCGATCTGTACACAGAGCTATTCTGTGATCTCGGATTTTCTTTTTTTTCATTCTTTAGTTTTCTCTACCCGCTGGGCTGGTTGCGTGGGGGTTTTTAAACCTCATGGAGTTTCACCGTTCCTACGTCGCCAGTCTGGTGTGATTTAATAATAATAATAATAATGGCAAAATCGATGGTACGATGGCAAAAATCACTAATTTTCATCGGCGATGACCTACGATGAAATAACCATCGGCGATGGCCATCGTAGGGCGTCACAATCGGCGATGGACCATCGCAGTAACACATTTTAAAATACAAAGATCTCAATCCACAGACATTGAACAAAAGCAGAATCTCGTATGACTTTGGCCTGTGTGCGATTTTTACACCAGTAATGCTATTCCTACCTATTAAAAGGCTCGAAATGTAAAGCCCAGATTATTCGGGTTAATTAAAGCCTGCTTTACAAAGTTTAATCATTATTTGCCTAGTAGCTGATATGCTCCAAATCTAATGACTTATCAAAACCTTAATAATAATTAACATTGTCAGATCTGAGTAAAGTATTAATATAAACGGTCATTTTTCGAAGAGGTCAGTAATGACAGTATGTTTGTTGACATATGTAGGTAAAACAAGGCATTCTAAGACGTTTTCAGGTAGAGTAAATACAATCGAAAGGCACAAATGATTAGCTTTTGGTGTTAATGCAAAGAAGATCATGGTTTCAGAACCAATTTGAATTTTTCGTTACCGTTGCCTTGTTTGGCGGAGGTATGCGCTCTCTGGTGCTCTCTGCTTCGTTATGAGGTACATCACTATGAAGATTGTGTTCAAGAAGCCATGTTCAAAACCGTAGCTTAAATGAATCAGTTTTACAACTCTTGTGAAGACAGTAAAGTATGGCATGCCTGGGAAGTTCTTCGAACGAGGTCCAGGTGGCGTTATGTCAGCAGCCCGTCTTGTGCAGAAGTGATATTGCACTCCGGCATAGTATAGCTATATAGAAATATATATACTAACTAAACGCGTTGACTAGCAAGTAAAACGCGTTTAGTCAGTATTGTAATATTCAAGTTTGAATCCCTTTATATAAATTTATATTTGTGTGCGATGGCAGCAACTGAGTTCTAAGACACGTTTTGTTAAAACGAAGATGACATATTTCTTTCAAAGGCTTGACAGAAGTCTTCGAAAGAAATAAACTCCTTATCAAAAGATTAAGACCCCTTGAAAATAAAGAAGAATAACAACGTTTTAGTGATAAATTCTTAAATGTGAGAAAGACGAAAAATACCTGCTGTAACAATTTTTTTAAGAAATTACTTTTTTGTCAATTATTGAGATTTTCAGTTGATCAAAATTATAAGACCACAACAGAAATCATATGTAACCTTTCGCCAAGGACGATGAGGCGAGCAGAGTTTAAACTTAGTACTGCTTCTATTCTTGTTGATAGCCTAAAAAATTCTTTGTGGCATACTAGATATGAGGGGTTCCTTGAGGGTTGAAGGAATGTTGTCCCAGGTCCTAAAGATGGCAGCAAGAAGTTCGTTTACTGTAACAAATTGTTTACCATTTCCCTAAAAAATCTCTCGCCATCCCCAAAGATTTTCTATCGGTTTTAAGTCTGGCGAACTTGCTTAATGACGTAAAACAGGGACCCCATTTTCTTGAAAGAAGGCCGTCTGGCGGGCAGAGTTGACGTCTGCATTACCCTGAAGGAAAAACCAGTCATCACCACACAAACAAAGGCCCTCCGCCGACAATGATGATCTTTTTAACATTCTGACATTACTAGCAGCCGTTTGACGGCCCTGCACCTCTTGAAGCTTCATTGCTCCCCTATAGGAAAGGGCACCCCACACCATAACGGAGCCTCCACCGCTGTGACGCTTGGAAAACATTTCTCGATGCGTCTCTCTGTGATGCCAGTACAGTTAGAAGCCACCAGGACCATCCAAATTGAACTTTGTTTTGTCAAAAAACAAAACTTTAGACCACTTTTCAATGTCCCATGTTTGTTGCTCTCGAGCAAACTGTAAACGGCCACTTTGTGACTCGGAAACAAGCGAGGACCTTTCAGATTCTTATCGTTCTTCATGCCCTTTTGTTGTGTCACCTGATGGTTATTGAACTGCAATCGGCATGTGGAAGGCTTTGACTTGCTTAGAAAACCGTCCTCTGTCTTGAGAAATAACCCATTTAATTCTCTTATACATTACCACTAGCTTTTGCTGTTCCATAACTCCCGGGGTCTTTTAAGAAGTTGCAAATCACAGTTTTACTTCGGTGAATCTTAGCTGCGACTGCACGCTGCGACTGCACGCTGCGACAAAACTTCCTTATGCAGTCAACAATTCGACCACGTTCTAGTTCGGAGAGTTTGCTTGCTTTGGGCATAGTGACGCCTTCACACTGTCGGTGCACGCCTGTAATTGATCCTAAACGCAGGAAATTTTCCTAGAACTAAGCATTTATTACCCTGGTTTATAAATTTGATCAGCTGGAAACCTCATTAATGACAAAAATGTACATATTTTAATAAATTAATGTCTCAGCAGGTATTTTTCGTTTTTCTCACCTTTAATTTTTAGGAATTACAGGTCCCTACTGCAGAAGAGTTTATTGATTTATCTCTAAAACAGTGTTATGTTTTACAATTTGAAATGGTCTTAAACTTTTGATCAGGAGTTTATGTCATCTTCGTCTTAACGAAACGTGTCTTATATACCAGTATTTCTATAAAACCGATTTTTGTCCCACTCGATCGCAACTGGAACTAGAATGCCTCGTGGCGTAAGACCATCCTGCGGGGGGGGGGGGCTAATTCAACACGGTTATTTTTGTTGGCCAGCTAATCCTAGTTTCTCATTTGGATGCTGTGTCCAACAAGGTTAGCTCACAGCCCTCAGTAGATTATCTCATTAATAAGAGTTTTTTACCATCACCAGAGGCCTACCAACGCTTCAACTTAACTTTCAGCTATTGTTTGGTGTGTTTTTCGCCAATTGTGGGATCTGTATTTACTACGAAGACTGTCATGCTTATGTGCCGGCCTTTTACCTTCGACAGGGTGAGAACTGTCGCTCTCGGTACATCTGCATGTCTCCAACGTGCAGTAATTGGAGTCAACGCAGCGGGCTGTAGTTGAAAATTGATGAAACATTTGCTTGTTTGGAAATATCATTTATACTTCTGGAACAGCCGGTATCATAGTTACACCTTCCTATGGTATAACCTTTCTAAATTTCGCAAGATTTTAAGAACTAAACTTACCTACTTTGATCCTCCCACCTGATGAGCTGGAGAACAGCGAAGCGCGCGTCGTGGGTACCAAAATTTCTTCAACTGCTTCAACTGCAACTAGAATGCCTCGTGGCGTAAGACCATAACCCTCGGTACGGGGCATATTCAACGAAGTCATTTTTGATCAACGAGGCTAGGGCACAACCCCATTTCTTCCCAGAGATTAGCTCTTCCCTAATAATTAACAAAGGAAAACTAAAACGCCTCGTGGCGTAAGACCATCACCCGCGGTGGGCGCAAATTCAACGAAGTAATTTTTGATGGCTATAGCTACCCCTAGTTTTCATATGGATGTGTTGTCCAACAAGCTAAGGACAGAGTGGCCCCCCCCCCATAGAGATCTCTTAATAACAACATAAGTAACTATAGAGCACTCTGAAAGAGCATATCTCCGCCAAGCGAGGCAACGGTAGCAAAAAAATTCAAATTGGCTCTGAAACCATAATTTTCTTTGCATAAACTCCAAAATCTGATCAAATGTGCCTTTTGATAGAAATACTACATTGTGTAATTTTCTTGAAGATCCGTTAATAAGTTTTTCAGTTATACTGCTAACAAACGTTATGACAAATATGAGGTAAACCTACAAACAAACAAACCGATCTGCACCAAATTTAATCATTCATGTCTTTTAACATTACTAAAAACGAATATAAATTTTATAATGATCCATTCATTATTTTTGAGATATTATGCTAACAAGCATAAAATTAAAAACAGTGACAAACGAACGCACGCACAAACGGATCATTACCAAGATTTGGTCATTTACTTTTTATTATATACCTAACAACTCATGTTAATTTCATCAATATCCATCCATAACTTTTCATAGTCATGCACAAGTGTGCGCTTCTGTCTAGACGATATGCAAGTTGTGGGCTGGAGCATTATCTTGCATTATCACACCTTACTTCGCAATCAAACACCTGTAAAAAGGAAACAATGTGAATTTAATTTTTATTTTATGCCTAACAACTCCTGTTAATTTCATCAAAATTCATCCATAACTTTTCATAGCCATGCACAAATGTGCGCTTCTGTCTAGACGATATGCAAGTTGTGGGCTGGAGCATTATCTTGCATTATCACACCTTACTTCGCAATCAAACACCTGTAAAAAGGAAACAATGTGAATTCAGTGCTGTATACCATTCTGTGACCTATATATACACTAATGCAACAATATCGTACGCAGGCTCAACCCCAGACAGATATAATAATTCTACCACCCTAGCGCTGACCTTGTGGGGGCGCGGTACTACTCGAGCTCACTCGGGTGCCCGGTTCGAATCTTCCTCAAGCTAGACGAAAGTGTTTCTCTATTTTCGATCGTTTCATTTGTTTCATACATCATCCAAACGAAAAAAACTTTCGTTAACTTTTCTTTTTAGTTGATGCAACTTGTTTTACTTTGTGCCGTTAGTTTCATAATGCAAACGTAAAGCTGTTTCTATCTTCCAGTTTTATCCAGTTCGTAAGCTGTTTGCGAAACGTGTTTTCTCGTGTTCCGTCTCCGTTGTTAACGTCATATACATATCTACTACACAAAGAAATGTTTTTGGGTTCCATTCGTATCTTTGCTGTTATAAGCACTGCGCTAACACGAAACTGGAACGATCAGCTAGTCGCCATTGTTTTGGATGATACTAATTTACATAAGCAACTCATGATAAATATCTCAATTGTTATGTCCTTGCACTAACTGTCATATACATGCATGGTAGCTGTTTTCAAAATAAATGCGTGTGCTAGACCTCATTTTAATGAATGCACGCTTAGAAGCAAAGAATTATGTGAGCTCATCATATAAATCACAACCTTGATCGATCGCTATCGTACGTCTGGTGGCTCCACAGTCGGTCTCTGACCAGCAGTTGCATGATATCGACGATACACAATGGAAAATTTTTCACTACTTGTATTCGATAAAAAAAATTGTTTGTCTATCAGAAAAAGTAATAACATACAGGGTTAGAATTACTTCAACCCCATGTGGTTCGTATCATATGATGCAATAGACAGTGAGAAGCTATATTGGAAAATGTAGAAATAATAATAAACAGTTACCGATGTATTTCAAAATAAATACATAAAATTATATTATTATTCTGCTTGGGTCTCCATGCGTCCGGCCGTACGTCCGGATTTGCGGATGAAGTATTGAAACGTGTAAGAAGAATATGAAATGCTAAATTACCTGCAATCTGGGAAACAGCGCTTGGAAAAGGCGTGTAAATACAGAAGAGAAAAATGGAAGAAGCACCGTCGTACCTCTGTCTTCATCAAAGCATAAGTGCGAACTCTTTACTAGCAGAACAAATGCGAGATCAACAGGTGGCATCAGAATACTAAAAGAGGTTAGACGAGGTGTAAGGTAGACGGATTGCGTAACGGTAAAACAGGGTTAAGGGGCGGAAATTACTGTAACTGAGACGGGGTGAGTTATGTTAGAATTAAGCGCCGCTTCATGTCAAACTAAGGGAAGTGAAAACATTATTTAACCATAGAATTTCCAAGGGTCCCGCGAGTAGATAACAATAAATAAAAGACAGAACGCAGGGTGTTGTTAAAGATGATTCAGGAATACTACGTCATGGGTGAGATTGTGGGTTGCATATTAGCGTTCTGTTGAAAACCATATACAGGCGAAAATTAGACTAGGTTGCAGATACATGCACGATGTCAGAAGCAAAGACGCATCATGATTAAATGCTCTTCTTGCTTCTCTAATATCTAAATACAGGCCAAGAAGACGTCTGAAATATTTCTTAACGCATTGACGAATCTTGATTTTAACTTATCATCCCTATTAAAACTTTATTCCTTCCGCCAAGGAGGTTATGTTTTCATCATGTTTGTCTGTCCGTAACCAAGACAACTCAAAAAGTTGAAAACGAATTTGAACGAAATATACAGGGTTTGTTAGGTATGTTAGGAGGAACAGATGATTAACTTTTGGTGAAGATCCGTCCATTGGTTTGCTTGTTTGTCAGCCTCATTTTTCTTGTTGCCATAATTACGTCCGCCAAGGAGGTTGTGTTTTCGTCGTGTTGTCTCTCTGTCTGTCACCAAGATAACTCAAAATGTTCTGAACCGATTTGGACGAAAGAAATAGGGATTGTTAGGTATGTTAGGAGGAACAGATGATTAACTTTTAGGGAAGATATGTCCATCCACGTTTGTTTTTTGTCTTCCTCATTTTTCTCAATGCCATCATTCAAAAAATTATCGATGGATTTCTATGAACTTAGCATGAGTTGTTACTTATATAACAAAGAGTAAATGACCAAATTTATGTAATGATACGTTTGTTCGTTCGTTTGTCACTGCTTTTAATTTTATGCTAGTTAGCACATTGCACAAGCTGTTATTACAATCAAAATATACAAATGATTAGATTTTGGAGTTTATACATAGAAAATTATAGTTTAAGAGCTAATTTGAAGTTTTTGCTACCGATGCCTCGCTTGACGGAGGTATGAGCTCTCAGAGTGCTCTATAGTTGATCATACTTTCGTTATTACAACAGCTAACCTAAGCACCCCGTAATGATCGCTTACGGCTTCACAGCCGCTCAGTATTGGAACTTTTTTCTCTTTCTCTGAAATGGAGAAAATTCACTGCTTTTTGTAGGCAGATCATCACCGCTCAAAGTATAGCTCGATCCGCTTCGGTATTGTGGATACTGTAGGCCAGTTTATACGTACAGGTCCAATGGTTTTTGCATAGCGAAAGCTGTTACATCGACCATTGAATTAAATTTGGGAGATTAGCTGAAGCAACGAAGTCATCTGTGGGAAGAAACTACGAATCAAGTAGTATGAGAGTGCCAATGGAAGCTTCAGATAGCTTCAGTGCTGAGATTTCAAATTCGGCAATGCAAGAAGTACATTTGGACTTGAGCTTGCCCGATACTTAGCCATATAGATTCGATGTATGGAGAAGCTAATACTCGTACAAATCAGACTAAGCCTGCGATATCTTCATTGTTTGAATTTCAACTGTCCCTGATTAAGATACGTTTGACAACTTCTGCAACCCGGCCTATTTTCTACCTAACAGTTTTCAATGGAACTTGAGAGGACGACCAGAGCCTCCAACCTGAGCTAATATCCGACTATCTGTTTTGCTAAAGCGTTACAGAAAATGGAACAGATAAATAAATAAATAAACAAGCCGATAAATACACATCCGTCTTTATTATACTGTAGAAATGACGTGTGAGAAGTAGCAGCTAAAATTTGAACTTGACTCTTTCTCCTATTCTTCAGCAGTGTATTGAAAACGTTAATTAGGCGCCACAAACAAACCGAACATAATATGTTGTGAAAGAAATTAAAAGCGGCAGATATTATACGATTGATATGGTCTTCATGTCTTTGCTTTGAAAGTGACAGAAGACAGATATGGTTCAACTTCGCTTCAGCGAAAAATCAGAGCTTCTTGTAAGTTGAATTTCCCCCTACATGATACTGAAAAGGGTAACGTGCAGACACACGTACGGACGGAGCCTCAAGCAGAATTATAATATAGATGATACTAGCCGAGAACAATTTATTAATATTGCTAATCCTCATGTAATAAAACGCTTCGTGTATTTATTTATTATCTGAAGACTCTTCTTGCTTCAAACACTTCTTGAAATCGGAACAATATGTATGCAGCTTCTGGAGTCAGATTTTTTTAACTTTTTATCTCTCAGGTCACGACGTATAAATTCGGCAGATGGTCAACGACGCGCTCTGGAGGTGACGATTTTTCACGGGCAGTAGACAATTATTCCTTCTCGCTTACTGTCCTTCTTATTAATTTGAGAAAACAGTTTTCTCTTCATCAGCCAAAATTTCAGCATATCAAATGAAGCAGACATCTGAGTGGGAAAGACGGTATCAACGGTATCACTGCTACGTACGGAGCGCTAACAATTGTACATAAGCTGACCCAGCTGACTGGAGTTGCAGTCAAGTTTATTAATTGGAGTGTTTTACTCAAGAATTTACTCTTGCCTATCGATATAGGAGACCTAAAGATGAGGGCACGACAAAGGATCAATGAAGAAAATGAAGAAGTGAGTCAGAGAAGATTCCGCACCGGTCGATATAGGTATTAGGCAAGCATAGCGATTATTGCGTGAATTTTTTTCACGCACGGGTCCTCTAGTAGATAATATAGACGACAGTATATGTCATTTATTAGTGGTATATTAGTATTATTAATTAAAACTAGAGTGCCCGTGCTGTCAGAAATGGCAGCGAAGCATTTGAGCTAGGCAACCCGTTTTCATTCAATATGCCTTTGTCACTCATATGCTTCTGAAGAATACGGTACAACAACCGTCTCAAATTGTAATATGAGATAAGTGCTTTCTCTTTCCATTCATGTAAGAAGCACACTCGTCTCCCACCATAGATCACATGCGGAAAAATCTTACATTATAGCAAGCAGCAAAATCCCGTGAATTTAAATGAATTACTCGCCGCATATCCACAATACCGAACATGCCTTCAGTACATTGAAGTTTTTGCTGAAGTGAAATCTGCTGCGTCAAAAGGAAGATAGCCAACTGAAAGAAAATTAGTAATGTGTACTGCCCGTGAAAAATCATCGTCTCATCCGCCCTTCATTGATTAGCTTCTAAATTTGTACGTCGTAAGTTGAGAACGAACATAGGGTTCGATGTATGGAGAAAGTTATAAAATAAGAAGACTGTATGGCTGCGCTATAGGAGAAGCTGTAGTATCTCAATTTTTTCGATTCTTCGTCACCAAGAGATTAAGGAGCCAACCTTCGCCATCTTCTGCAGCCTGGTGACACCGATCTCCATGGAAACTCGACTTATTACAAAATCTGCAACCTGGCCTATTTTTCGCCTATTTCTTTAAGAGCGTGACCCGAAACATACAAATATATAAGTATGTGAACATATAAATCTATAAACAAGTAAACACAGGACGGTGTTTATTATATTGTAGTGATATGTAATAATAATGACTATTGCAATTGTCAAGAATAGAAAAAACTAATTAAAACAGGCAACGATAGTAATAATGGAGATACATCATGGTTATAATATTTACATTACCTAATATAATACTAGGTAACGGTTTATGTCCTGTCTATGCCATCTGAAGCATGTGCACACCACAACGCTAGCTGGTCTGCCACATCAGGGTGCCAGCTGGTGCTGGTGCCTCAGCTGCACGTCAGTTCGCTGCTCCCCGTTTAATGGATGCTCTCAAGACACGATATATGACCTTGCCATCATTTTAGAGACTGCCAGCTCCTCCCACCATTAATTATTAATTGAACAGTCCGCCCCCCTCTTCGGAATCAAAAGAGGAGTCGATAGAATCTCTGCTAGAGCTGCAAGGCTCCGCCTCACCAGGCTGGGAATACGCCCACCCTGTGGTCCGCACTGAACATGAGAAGCAGTAGCGAGAACTCGCTGTACTCGACTCATCTGGTATAACTAAAGGGAAAACAATTTGCTCAACAGTATAATGGGCTTCGATAGAGTCGCCGTTGATACGTATTTGCAGATGCTCTCGGTTTATAACGGAATCCATAGAAAGTTATGCTGTCAGTTGATTACAAGAAGCTGCGATTTTTGATCAGCAAATCGGTGATGTTTTGAGTTGCTGGAAGAGCAGCTGATTCTTGAAAGATCTCACTTAACATGCGGCATTAATACATATAAAACGAAGCTGGTATTGCTATGACTTAAGCTAGACCTGTGAACAAATGAAGTTTATTCTATTGCGTTTGCCACCAATCAACAGTATGACTGGAAGATCTGCCCCTCATGTTATCGTACGTATCAAATGTCTCCAATGCAACAACTACACGTGGTGCCTGGATCGACAAAAGAGCAACTTATCATATCTCTCTCTAATGAGTAGATTTCCAGGCACGCGCAGCAAGTCACGGCAGCGATAGCTGTTATCACAAAATAAATATATGTTTGCTTTGCCCACACATGAACGCTGTGTGCTACGTACAGTTCATAATTACAGTCGAAAATTGGCGCCGTTTCGAAGTCGGCAGAAGGCAGCAAATAGTGGCAAGGCCGGTTTGTTAGTATGGAAGGACTGAGCAAAGCGATTCCTAGTTTAATGTATATAGTCAACAAGGGCGTAGGCTGGTCTGAGCATGGGAGGGAGCACATCTTGGGAGCCGGAACTCAAGGGCCTATAGTCATTGAGAAACAGTACCAATTGAGCACCACACTAATTTAGTTACATATAATCATGAAGATCTCAGTATGACAGCACTTGAAATAATGATAATTGTAGATGTAAAAATGCCAAATCCGTCAATAAATATTCAAATTCAATTTGCTCTCTATCTGCACACAATTGCCCCGTGAACGTCCATTTCACAGTTGTGTGTTCAGTTACATGCAGTTTCTTTTCACGCCCGTGATGGTCATACATCACTAAATGTAATGCCAGCTACATTGCAGAATACTAAGTCTTAATTTGGGACTTCAGCTGAAGTCGCTGCCATGGGACCGATTGAGGAATAAATGTTAATAACACGATCAAGATCTACTGTAGGCCTATATGTATAGTGTAGTGATTGTTGATGAGCGCCATTGATGAAAGTCTCTGTCCCACGGTTGATCTCCGGTATGAATGGAGGCACCGTAGCGAGTTTGCACTCTCTTCGCATCAAAGGTCAGAGGAAGAGTGCAAACAATTTGCAAAAGAGATAGAGATATTTACCTCCGCCAAGGAGGCTATGTTTTCGTCGTGTTTGTTTCTCTGTCTGTCTCTTTGTCTGTCTGTTTGTCTCTTTGTCTATCTGTCACCAAGATAACTTAAATAGTTAGGAACAGATTTGAACAAAATTTACAGGGATTGTTAGGTATGTTAGGAGGAACAGATGATTAACTTTTGGTGAAGAAATGTCCATCCGTTAGTTTGTCTCTTCTCTTTGTCTGCCTCATTCTTCTCAATGCCATAACTCAAAAAGTTATGGATGGATTTTCATGAAATTAACATGAGTTGTTAGGTTTATAACAACGAGTAGATGACCAAATTTTGGTAATGATCCGTTTGTTGGTTTGCCACTGTTTTTAATTTTATGCTTGTTAGCACAATAACTCAAAAAATATTGAATGGATCTCTGTGAAATTCATAGGGGTTGTCAGTAATTAATGTTAAAAGACATAAATGATTAAATTTTGGTGCAGATGGGTTTGTTCGTTTGTATGTTTGACTCATGTTTGTCTTAACATTTGTTAGCAGTATAACTCAAAAAGTTATGAACGGATTTTCAAGAAAATTGCACAAGCTGTTATCACTATCAAAAGGCACTAATGATTAGATTTTGGAGTTTATACAAAGAAGATTATGGTTTCAGAGGTAATTAGAATTTTTTACTAACGTTGCCTCGCTTGGCGGAGGTATGCGCTCTCAGAAGGCTCTAGCTGTAAATGTCATATGTAGGATCACAATCTTTGACGGCTTCAACGGGTGACTTGGGTCGTTACTCCTCTGGCGTCTTTCTATATGAGGTTCATTCCAAAAGTAATGCCTCCTCTTTTTTACCCCAAGAAGGGATCCAATGGGTTTGAAAATTACGTTATGATGACTGAGCTCATGCACTCATCACCAGAAAGTTTTATTTCTCTGTAGCAGATATTGATAGTGTGACACTCGAAGATAGTCATCCCTATAATGAACGTGCATCAGAATCAAAAAGGAGTCACTGAATTCCACCATGTAAAAAATTGAAACAATCAACATTCATCGGCACATGGTGGACGTTAACAAAGCCGATGTAGTTGCTGCCAGCCCAGTTAGGAAATGTCTCGTCGATTTCATAATGGCCACAGTGATGTGACTGACAAAGTGCGCTCCGAACGCCCATGGACAGCCGCCACCACCCCGGCAAAGAAAGTGAGCCTCGATCAACTCATCCCACTGAATGAAATGCTTGTAGAGTAGTTGGATGTGGGTGTCGGTAGGGGTAAAATCAACTTAACTGTACCTTCCATTGAAAAATCCACCCGCTCTGGTTCGTGCTAAAGAAATAGGATAAGGTACGGCTGCAATCGACGACGGGTCATTAAGAATATGGCCAAATCGATGAAAGGTTGAATGACCAGCCTCCTCCTACCCTTCCCATTTAAGTGCGAGGTTATAGGTGCCCCAACGGTAGCTGAACACACTCAGCAGTTGCCGACCAAGCTACCAAGCAGCACAAAAGCATTCAGATAACTATCAAGTCGAAATACAAACCTCTTTCGCTGCTCAACTTCAAGCAGGCGCCCTGACTGGTCCTGGCACTACCCTTGATCGACCACCCCTT
>LQNS02000139.1:1655334-1667573 GCA_001587735.2 Parhyale hawaiensis
CTTAATATAGGCCGGTGTGGAATCTTCTCGTCTTTGACTTGCTTCTTCTTCTTCATCACAAGAAATTTGTGATTACATTTCTTCATTGAATGTACTTTCCTTACTAAAATACATGTAGAGGAAAACGCTACGACGGCCAACTCAAACTAGCGTAAGAGATACGTGCTTTCTACTGAGCAGTACACTTCAATTCGTCTTTAGCACACTCCTTCCCTCCCTTACATAACATGCAAAAATAAAAAAGAAAACTTTATTAGTAAGCACTGTAAAGTCACTGAATTTCATTTCCGCTGCGTATCCAGAATGCACAGTGAGATAGCTTCAGCATAACAAAATATCCACGTCCAAGAAGCTGGAATAAATAATTACTGCGTCTACTACATATACCGGATAAAAATTGGTTTCTCTACGCTTCGCTGATTTGCTACAAAATGTGTTCATCGTAAACCAAAAGAAAATATAATTTCATTGTGGATTAAAGAACCTAATGAATATCAGGCTCCACGGGAACGGCAAGAGAAGCTTGAAGAGCAAGAACTGCATTCATTGATACTAACGATTAGCAATATTCTTTGCCCACAGTCGATATTGCTTCTAATGAATATGGAGGTCTGTATTCAACATACTCGAGGTTGGCATATAACTCGGACTCGGAAAAAACTTGCTCTGTTGAAAGAAGAACCTAAAATGGAGAAAACAATTCGCTGCCAAGAAATCATTGTGGTTTTTAGGCTCGTGCTGACTGCTGAAGAATATCTCGATAATTATGCAGTCAAAATAAGACGATCAGTGTAAACTAAAAGCGGCTGAAGTTTCAATGGAGAAGACCTCAAAAAAGAGTACACATCATGATGGAAGAGATTGTTCAGAGAAACTGTGTGCATCTGCATCGAGTGGACTTCAAATTTGTCAAAGAAAGACCGGAATCAGATACCCAGTTCAAGTGCCATCATCAGCAACCTGGAATATTTTCTACCAATCAGTTTCCTATGAAGCTTGGCAGGATCAGCACAATCTTTTAGCCGATGATGAAACTGATGAAGCCAGGAGGGTCAGAGCTAATTTTTACCTATCTATTTCGTTAAGAGCGTGACACCGAACATATAAATAAATATATATGTATTTATAAACACACGACGGTCATTCTTAGCATTAGATATTTATTTATAGGTTTCGTGTCACGCTCTTAACGAAATAGATAGGAAAAATTAGCTCTGGGCTTCCTGGTTTCAACAGTGTATTCATCTGCTTGAAGACTGTGGTCATCCTGCTAAGCTTAATAGAAAACTGATAGGTAGAAAATATTCCAGGTTGCAGATGATGGCACTCGAACTGTATGTCTGAATTCCGGTCTTTCTTTGACTACGTTGAAGTCCACTCGATGTAGATGCACACAGCTTCTGTAAAGAATCTCTTCCATCGTGATGTCTACTCTCTTCTGAGATTTACTTCATCCAAACTTCAGCTGATACTCTTATTTTGTTAATTATCGAGGCAACTGGTAAGATATTCTTGAGCAGTCAGCAGGCACGTAAAGACCACGATGACTTCTCGGCAGCAAACTATTTTCCCCACTTATTTTGGGTTCTTTTTTCAACGGTACAAGTTTTCTTTTGAGGAAAAATTTTTCGAGTTCGAGTTATATGCCATCCTTGAGTATCTTGAATACAGAGATCCGTATTTATTAGAAGCAATATCGACTGCGGGCAAAAAACGTCGCTTTTTTGTGTATCACCGAAAGAAGCTAAGTGGTGTTCAGCCCTGCACGATTTTCTGTATGGTTCCCTAATTCAAGTTGGCAGTTGCGCAGCATCCTACACAAGGAAGTTAATAAGAGCCTTACATGTAGGCTATAGAAGGGAGCTCAACCGTCTACTCTAAATAGGTAATAACCTGAGAAATCATAAGTGTATGTCCCGTCAACACGCAGTACTACCCAGACAGGGAGCTCCCTTTTATAGATGTAAGGCTCTGACTTAATATCTTTGCGATGATGCTACAGGCAACACAAGACGGGTCTTCACTAATTCGTCGCTGTCATTCTTGACAGCGCGGGCACTCTAGTAAATATATCAAGACACGACGGTCATTCTTGTACTAGATTTTGATATCAGATCTTTTGCAAATAATAATCTACTTTTTCCTGACGAATATGAAACATTGCTTTGCTATGATTTTGTTTCAAGTTTTCCAACCTATACTCTGAAGCACACTCATTACATATTTATTTTATTCTTGAAGATAACAAGGTACCTTCTTGTGATACCCAACTGAAAATTTCACTAATTTTGCATATGGCAGTGAGATGAGACACTTCATTTTGTCCCTCTGACTAGTGCCCAATATAAATTTAAATACTGTATATATGTACATTTATAATTTTATAATGAAAATCACACCAGAACGCGGTTTAGTGCCTCTGACTAGTGCCTCTGACTAGTGCCCAATATAAATATATACATATATAATATCATAATGAAAATCACACTAGGACGCGGTTTTATTGGGTAAATTTTGCTACTTAGTGTCTCTCATATCAGCTGCCGCCTCTTCCTCCACCCCCACCACAGTCCACAGACAACATAACATCCACGGCACTATAGTGTGAAAGGCACTGATGCCCGAACAGACATCGTCCTCCGGGATCGGACACACGCGAGACATGTCCCACACTATCGCCAATACAACGCACCTTTCGCTTAGCTATACAGCGGGCTATTATATATATATGACCTAGGAAAGTCATTTAATTACTTTAATCACAAATTAATAAGAAAATTCAAAGTAAAGACAATTCAGCTAAGTATGAGTTGATGTTCCGGAGACACTCTCATTAGGTTTGAAATATGGACGGTCAGAGGTAATGTTATATATGCGTTTCGCACATACAAAATTCCAATGTGTTAGCCTTAACATTCAAATGTATAGATGCATTCTTTGTATCACGAGTTCATGCCTAGTGGATGTAGCCACCGCCGGCTTTCAGGTGACAGAGCTTCTAAGATAAAGAACCGAAAAGGTCGTTTACGACCTAACAAAAATGTGCTGGTATACCAGCACTGCCTATGAGCGACATGCGTAATTCTCAATGAACTTCCGGCTGGAAACTACATCAGTAAAAGCTGTCTGTCAAAGCCTGTAGCCAGAGTTTCGAAGATATTTGGTTATACTCGTAAACATAAAGTATTTACCCACGGACTTCCGACTCGAATCCGGCGGAAGCAACCGGTGTTTAAGGCGCTTGCACGATCAAGCGTCAACTTATTTCAGTACTAACATTAGAGTACTGTACATAGTCTACAGCATTCTGCTTGTAGCACTTACTTAGATGTAGACCTTGTATTCTGTGTCTGCATCTATCAAGTAGCATGCTTGCTATTTATTATTGGATCATATCTTCTAAGTCTTGTATAATAAGATGTAAGTAAGCAAGAAGATCTTTACGAGATTCCTTCACCATCCAGCACTGTAGCCTGATATAACAATACTCAGCCTTGAAGCTCACTCTCACAACCAAGTACAGTGACGAACTCAATTAGAACTCACACTCGCAAGAAAAACAATATATTGCAGGTAAAAACTTGTTACGAAGTTATAGCACTATAAAAACATATTGATCATGCTTACTAAAATGAAAATTATATATTCACTAACTTCAACGAAAAGAACTACTGTTGCTGTGAAGAGCAGGTTTGATATTGTTGATAAAAAAAGGGTTCCAAAGTTCGTAACCCTACGTCGCTGTTGGCAGTCCTTAAAACGCTGAAGCGACCTAAGGACACACGTGCATCACACAGTTGAGCATGCTGAAGGGACTGGTGAATGAGGTGGGTTGCCTAGTATGTTCCCCAGTGTGCTTCCCTAGTACGTTCCCCATACGGGGAAGATACTTGGCAACGCACCTCATTCGTTAGTCCTTCCAGCATACTGAACAGTGTGGTGTACGTTTCTCCTGAGATAGAGCTTGTTTGAATTTCATAAAAAGTTTTTACCTCTGATTTTTCATTTGTCAAAACTGATGATGGAACAGGTCTCCGACACTTTTTTTACAATGTGATTCAATTTTTAGCTATCGTCTTTGCTATTTTAAATTCCTAATGTATAACTTATTAGTTGCTGGTACCACACTGCACATGTGAAAGTTTAGGCCAGGGCTACACCAGCGCAAAGATCAATGAAATGTGATTTTTGCGGGAGACCTGTTGCCTGTGACCGACAGCAATGTTCGGTGTGTCGCGAGATCTGTGTTGCGTCGATGGGGACAGTGGATTGCTGTACCAGACCTTAATTAGCTTTTATTGGAAGGGGGGCAAAAAATTGGTTGCGTCGCACGTTGCTCGCTGCACTGGTGTGACGCTGGCCTTCGTGGGCCCCTCATGAGTACCCTGCAATACCCGTGCAAGCATCTCCACTGAAGAGGTGAAACACGACAAACCTGATCGACAATTTTTAGGCGGTTGTCCCATACAGCAGTATCCGAAGCCTGTCCTGTAGACATCAATTAAATGTCTACCATTTGCTTACAGGAAAACTACTCGTGCGCACAGTGCCCTGATCGAAGTTCAGTTTAGAACGCAGATCTTGATTCACTTAATTCTGTGTTCTCTAAACTCTTAACATCTGCGAGAGATCCACTCGGAATTTCCGTCCTTCATTGATGAGCTAAAAAAGAACCCCAAGCACTAGCTGGGAAAGAATGCTAGGCAAAAACTGCTAACGGCCTTCAGCAACGATACACAGCTAAGTCCTGGCCATATATAGCTAATCGCGCTACTCCATATGTGCAAATTAAACATAAAAAATCAATGAATATTATTTATAGAAAGTTACTAAGCTTTTCGTGACTACATCGAGCCAGCTGGAGAATCCATTTTACTGAGTAAGATTGAGTTTCTGGAATGCACAAGGGTGACTTATTGAAGGCCAGTGCCTCACTTCAGCAGGTCGACGCCAGGTCACCAACGTGAAGCATCCAAAGAGTCAAGCCTCGTGAGATTAATTTTGGCGCTCAATCGAACATGCCACAGCTTGCAGACACCTTACAGCTGATTTATCCTTTACCAAAGAACACTTGGAGATCGCTTGACAGGGATCAACGCCATCGAAGTTGATCTAAACCAAGCCCACTTGATTTGACGTGTCCGGAACTGCAGACAGGAACTTTGCTTTGTCACTCTGACTTGTACTCCAGGTGTCATTAGCAACCTGATTATGTTGAGCCGACTAAAATTCGGGAACCAGTTTGAAAATTCGGACAAGCCAAGCCTCAAAGGCTTAATTTTGCTGCCCAGTCGAACGCCCCCCCCCAAAAAAAAAAAAAAACTGACTCTCGAATTACCGGGTCGAAAGAGGCAAGTGCACTTCTGTGTTTTCGGTCAACTCACATCGAGCGGGTTTGGCTGAGATCGACTTTAAGGAACCAATCGAACGCATCCTATATCTGTTAAAAAATCGTGGGTAAAAAAGAAAACAAGTGTTTCACGGTTGCCAAGTCAAAGCCAGCATCTGAATCCATTCGAAAACTCTCGAAAACATTTTACTGACCTTATCGCAAGCATTCCAGAAAATCTTGAAGAATCGCAACATTTTGCCGAGTAGTAGTGAGGTGATATTTCTGTAAACATTTGTAAGAGCCTAGTATATAGAACTATGAGGGACGTGTTGATGCAGTGATTGTTAATATGTAAATACTCTGGAATTTATTATTAAGATAGATATGAATAATACTTATCACTCGTGAACAAAGTGAGAGAGGTGATAATGTTTTCGTTGACGATTTAAGTATATATATTTGTCTGTCCACCCAATAAGTGGTCGAAGGAGTTGAGCAATGTTCATAATTTTTTGCAGGAGTCTGGTGGGTGCCCTCGATGTGCCCCATGCCAAAAAACTGGGAATAGCTGGCCATAAAAACTGACGGCGCTGAAATTAAATTTGCTCTCCACCCAAAAACAGATAGCAGGAGTTGAGCTGGGACCATGATTTTTTGCAGGGACTCTGGTGGGTTATCCTCAAAGTCACTCCTGAAAAAAAAAAAAAATGGGATCAGCTGGCCATGAAAAAATGACGGCATTGAAATTGGCTTTCCACCTAGAATCAGGTAGAAGGAGTTGAGCTACGTTCATAATTTTTTGCAGGGAGTCTGGTGGGCTGACCTCGATGTGACACATATCAGAAAACTAGGATTATCTGGCCTTAAAAAACGACGGCCATGAAATTTGCTCCCACCGCAGGTGATGGTCTTACGCCCCGAGGCGTTCTAGTAATAACTGCTATTATTAAGAACACATATACGTTTAGATATACGTCTAGAAGCTCTAGTACATAGTGAACAACATTATTGCACTAGCTATGGGGCCCATTCACATAAAGAGGAGGCCACACACAGGGAAAATACATGAATACACTCAGCCTGTTCTAGCAGACAGCATTACCACTAAATGGCTTGTACTCACACAGACGGAAAATTCATGAAAAGAGAGCGAGATCAATTTACTGCGATCATACGAAGATTCGTCAGGGACTCTCGCCTGCCCTCTACCATGAGGTTGAAAAAAACTTTTTTATGAATGACAGATTGGAGGGAGTGCCCATATTTGATAACTTACTTGGCAAAGAGGCTAATAACAATAATAATAATGGCATAAATTTAATCAAGAACTCAATCATCAATATAATGGCAGGCTTGCTTATAGGCCGACTGTACCCTGAGTAATGCATCTTCATATAAATTCAGCGGCTAAAAAAAAAGAACATCAAAGAAACCGAGAGGAAAGATATTAGCTAAACCAGCTCAAGTCTGCTGGCAGCAACAAACAACATTTACGCAGCAGGTAATAAACACAGCAGCCAGTGGTCATTCCGATCACGTAAGTCATCGCCCACTTATGTACAGCTAGACCCCTAGCCCACCTCTGCGTGAGCGCCCAACTGTTATCAGAATTTTCTACTCTCATCTGCATGCTGCATACACATTTATGAGCAAGAATAGTGATACATCTTGCATCATACGAAGCAAAGGTATCACTGAACTTTGTGTATCTGGGAACATAAACCAACCACCGAAATATATTATGCGCAACACGCAACTTCCTGATGGCCTGTTTCGTGACAGGATATCAGCATTATATTGCAAAGAGAGTTGCAATATAATGGATAGCAATAAGTTTTTGAATAATTGAATCTTGAAATTCAGGGAGTAGCTATGAAACTGTATTAACATCTAATTCAAGTGCCTAACCTGCAGTGCAGTGTTGGCACCATCATCAAGTTTTTTCATTAATGAGATGTTCCAGATACATAAAGCTGAGTACAATGTGCATAGGTTAATTTTTCACTACTCAGCCATGTATGACGAATACTGCACTACTGGCTGCAGCGTGAATCAAGCAACAAACATGCAGTCTTATCCGTGTTCTACACATGTATCAAACTGCTGAACTTCATCATCAGAGATGGAAACTAGCATTTGGAGAGAGCTGTGATGTAGTGCAAGAACATCATATCATCAGCATAGCTGATGGCGTTGGTGCAACGCTGCAAAAAAAAATATATATATAAAAAATAAATAAAAAATCCACCAGTATAATAAGCTTGTTGTGACGTGACTGTAATCAATAAAAACGTTGAAAAATGACAGCGAGAGCAACTCACCACATCAGCTTCCATTAGAAGCACGGAATTCTCCAGAGAATGACGTCCCCAGCGTACTAGACTTTTTTGGTTCCTATACCGGAATACCAGTAATCCAACAACAGGCTGTGGGGCCCCATTGTCCATTACATAAAAAAAAAATAAAAGCGTCCCGTGATTCACCCTATCAAATGCTTGCTTCAAATCCACGAAAAACGCTTACAAGCATGAACAGTTTGAGAGATAATGGCCCATTGTCTGCTATAAAGCAAAAATTGTTAACTCTGTTCCGTGGAAAGCGATAAAACCAAATTATATCTCAGCCGTCTTCAACGCAAGGCTCATTTTTCTAATAGTAACATCTCGAACAACTTAGAAGCTCCTGTTGCAAGCTTTATAGTCTGTAATTTTCTTACCAATGTCATTTGATACGAACGTGAGAGAATTCCCACTTTTGCGAAAGATCTCGTATTGTAACAGTTCTGGCAGGCAAGTACGCGTTGTTATTTTACGTTCAACACTGGGAACAATATTTTGGGGATAATCAAACGAGTATTGCTATTTGAATATTTTATGAGGTACTTCCACTACTGGTTTAATCAATGCACCCACCCTCAACAGTGAGGACGAGGTTCAGGTGTGGTCTGGAGGCTGCGCAAGTTTTACGGACGTGTTTTTTCATCACCAAGGCATAGGCACCACTAAGTATAGAGCGCTTAGTTGTAGACACAGAGGGACCTCAGACCTCTGAGACGTCTTGGCTGATGTTCCGGAGATTGTACTGCTTGTTCACGACGGGATCCATCGTGAAGGGCCTTTAACCAGAGAAAATAACAATGAGATTCCCATTACTCTTCAAATCGTCAAGAACAAGACACTGGCGTTCTTAACGTTGATCTTGCAATCGAATAGTGAACAACGATATTTCCACGGACCTCAAGCTTGAATAGGTCGATCATTGCCATATATCAGCCAGGTAGGGGGACCCACGTAATGTACCCATGTGGCATTATCACCAATGGCTTAAGATGATTTTGTCATATTGGCTCCACGTCTTTTCTGTAAATTCGCCCAAAGTGGTGACCACATATAGTTTCTAGCAGGACCCACAGTGTCTACCGCTTGTGGTCTTGGTCACGTGGTAGCTTTGTGATAGCCACGCGATGTTTGTCACGAAAATGACGCATGGTAGCTATGTGGCAAGCACTACGTTGAAACAAGGGGAAAATGAAATGGGCCCGGCCAGGATTGGACCTGTACTTTTGTTATCAACATAACTTTAAAAGTACACGCCTTACACTACTCGACCACTACTGCTGGAGTTGATTGATAAATGATTATGATGTGGTAATGGATATATCTTTTCTTTAAGGAGGTACATCGTCAATGTAACTTAAAAGGATAAGGCGTATAAAGATTCATATATGTAAGTTTAAGAGCCATTATCCCGTCTTAGGCACTTACGACTCATCTATGAGTAGAAACATCTCTTCACGTTTCTGTACGCTTCATTCAAGTTAGCAAGTTCTGTGGGTGAGGGAATGTGTTGTTTAGGGGGACCGTCCAGAGAAATATATAAAATTTTCAAACTTGTTTTTTTTTGCACTGAACATTAAACAGTAGCTATACATCAGACAGACACGTAGGCGAAGTTTTAGGCTGCCAGTGCAGCGCTATAGGTGGGTACAACAGGGGGATGGTGGGGGCGGTTGGCCGGGCCTCTCCTGGGAAGTTTATTATTCCAACTTCAAAAAGTTTTATATTGGGCCGATCTTTATGAAACTTGGTACAGATATGTAGAATCGAAAAAAATGTTGTTAAGAGTAATGTACTTTCCCGATTTTCCCCATAGAAAACGACTTATTCAACGAAAACTAATCCCTTTTTCCCGGTTTTCTGTGAAGAAAAGGGAAAAAGTACGGGAATATAACCGACATTTTTGTATTTAACATATATGTTCCAATTTTCTTGAGACGGCACAAAAAAAATAAACAAAACTCTTAATGGGATTGGGGTCCTCATTTGAAAATTTTGTATGATTGACCTGAAAAGGCTTTTCTACTATTTCACCGATCTTCATGAAACTCTTGGTACAGATAAGTAATATAAAAAAAAAAAATGTTCGTTAGTCTCTCGTATTTTTTCCCATTTACCTATAGAAAACGAGTTATTATTCAAAGTAAACGGATCCCCTTTTCCAGCTTTCTTTGAATAACTCCTTTTTTATGGGAATGGGAAAAGTACAGGAGTCTAACCCACATTTTTTCGATTTTAGATATCTGTACCGAGTTTCATGATGATCGGCCCAAAATTGAAAAAAAAAAAAAATTATTTTTTGGGTAGAAAGCTTGTGCCCCTCCCCTCACATTCTCAGTCTGATTTCTTTACTAAGTTAATAGTAGCTCTATGTCAGAAGCGCAGGCGAAGTTTTAGGCGACCAGGACTAGGCTAAGTGGAGGAAACAGGTGGAAGAAGCGCGAGCCTAACCTGAAATTGCTTTTATTTTCGATATTCAAACCGCTACTCCTACACCTTTCATTGTAGAGACGTGATATAACACCGTTGGATTTGCAAAAGCAGGGTGTATAAGCCCAAGCTCGCTGAATTTTAAATTCATAATGGTTTTGAAGTTACATTGAAAAGTGTACGGTAACAACCAAAAATTATAAAAACACATTTTCCTTTTATTTAATTTTCTATGGAAAATTTCAAAAAGCAGTACACTTGGCCTTATACACCTCTCTTTTGTAAATCCATTGCTTTGTGTATCATCTCATCATCTCTCTACGATAAAAACTGTAAGGGGAGTAACGTTTTGAAAAATCACTCAATGTTACCCATTATTGCCCATTATCTCGTAAGCCATTGCGAAAATAACAAACATGTCACTTGCGAACACCACTTTATTTTCCACTATGAATAAGTGTGGGAAATCACATACCAGCTAGGTCTCACGAAAAATTGTTTTTCGTTGAACGATCCTTGTAAGCCCCCAAGAAAGTACTAATGTGTGCCCGAATAGCATCAGATACCAATGGGCTAGGAATTTGGTTTTGGTGTGGTTGCTGTCCCCATGTTACCTACTTCACAATAACTGATAATGTACGTTGTTCTGATATACTTACTTACTTACTTTTAAGAGAGGTGGAGGACGGGGCACAGTGTGAAAGTAGAAGCGGGAAACCCACAGGCGAATGTGTACCTACCCAATGTAGACTCGCATGGAAACTGCAAACCGGAAATATTGAAATGATGCACATGTTCACATATTAATCATTCCAACCAATTTGGCCTCTGTGTCTATTATTTACTAGCAAATAAATTGCGTACCTTGAAAATTTTTAGTTTTCTTTTCTTCCAAGTCTACTGCATTAATCTCTCCTCTCTTCTCTTTTTTTTTAACTTCACAATGCAGTGATGCTACCATACGCGCTTTTTCTGATATCAAACGAAGGTACTCCATGTCTACGTCTATGGCTTCTACAAATTGCTCCTACTATTGGGCATTCTACATTGCTGCCAACACTAACTCCAAAGTAACGCTAAACCAATCCATCAATTGCGCATCATTTATTCAAATCTCAGTCGCAGGCATTCAACTGCAGCCTGTACACACTTCATTGAATTAGTAACGCTGTCATGCCGCGCTCCATGTGTTCGCCACTTATATAGTGACTTTATGCAATAGGCATGCAGTTACTTTCTATACTTTAATATGACTGACACTGATGTCCATATCGCTATTACTGATAATTATAGTGTCACTAGAGGGCCAGCCGTCAAAAATGATGGCGAAAATATTGTGATTGAGCTTTTTATTGTTCCTGTTCCCAGTATAGGTTTTGCTGCATTACAGATCTCATCCCTGCAGGCCTGATCTTCCATTAGTGAAACGCAAGTTGTACAACCATGAGCTTTGCGATAGCAAAATATCCCCCGTGTAAGATAAGGAGTGAACATCAGCTTGGAATTGATTAACCGTTAAGTTGCACTAAGAAAAATATAGTTCAGTCAAAATAATTCACTGGAAATGTCCAAGGTTCACCGTATTGTGGATACCAACTGATTGTTGAACCTCCAGCGTCGAAATTTGGCTGCGATGTAAATTCAATATAAAAAGCCGTCTGCTCAGCGTGAAGATTGAACTGCTACTATATCATTCAGCAAATCCACTATATAATAAAACACAATTGTTGGTCGCTTGATTGCTCCCTTGCTTGCTCCAATGTTGGTCCGTCTCTCCGTCAGGCAGTTAAAGAATTTAATAGGAGAAAATTCATTTACTGAAAAGCAAGTTGAGATGCCATACAAATTCAGCGCTTGGAGTACCGGTGACGAATAAAGCTCTGGATCTAAGGCCTCTGGATCCCGAGCTCTGGATCCACAGCCTCTGGGTCCCTGCTTTCATTTCTGAACGATATCGAAGCAGTTCAATCTTCACGCTGAGCAGAAGCCTTTTTATATTGAACTAGCTGGACCCGTGAAACTTTCACGGCTATGCAAGGCCTTTCAGACAGACCCGTGAAACTTTCAACACTGGGACTTGATGTGTGATATATTAAGTCCATCCTCTTGGTTGATAATATCCATAATTCCCTGCAGTGGAG
>LQNS02000139.1:1689038-1705911 GCA_001587735.2 Parhyale hawaiensis
TTGTAGTTTTGTGACTATAAGACTGTTTCGCCGCGCAGCACTTGTTATTGGAACACGCGCCCCTGCAGATGCTGTAATCATTGGAACACGCTTCAGTCTTCAACTAATTCAGCAATCCATGGTGCGGTGTGCTTCTTGTGAGATACACTATTTTACCGGTATTTGTGACTTCATAAGGAATGGTTAGTTTCTTGTCGACATATTTAGGCAGAATAAGGCATTTTAAGACTTTTCAAGAATTAGGTACGTTTTCTCGGAAATGCTTAGTTCTCGAGACATTTGACTTTACCATAACTTTTCTATTGAGATGCGCCATTACGGCCGTGTCTCGCCATCTAGAACAAAGCCTCGTAATAGCTTTTTGGCTACAACGTGGCTCTTACTCATTTAGGTTAGGTTAGCAAGGATTGGTTCTCCTACAAAATATATATGAAAAACAGCGTACAGCGATATCGCTGTACGGATCGTATTTTCTCTCATAGAAAAACATGGGGAGTTTTAAAGTCAAATATTTCAAAAACTAAGCATTTGCGACGAAAACGTTATGAATGAATGCCTTGTTTTCCCTAAATACGCCAGCAAAAATACTAAATGTCATTACTGATCTTTTTTTTGGAAAATTCACCGAATAAACTTCGTAACCCACTCTTTGTTTTAAAGCTACTAGAAGCAAATGTTTCAAACTCGCATTGCTGTTTTTCTGTCATTTTAGCCTCATTTCATTACTCCATCGGCGTCGGAAGTACAACCGATGGCGATGCCCATCGTATGCCATCGCCGATGGGATGTTCAGCCATTTCATCAGACCAGTGCTCCCTCAAAACACCATCACCAATGGAGAAAATTATTATTATTAAAACTTCACGCTTGAGCTCCCATGGACAGGTAATACAACCCAAATGAAGCATCTTGCAACACCGGGAAGACCAAAACACTGCTAAAGGAAATCCAGCAAAAAACCATTGACAGCTGACTTAAACGCCTGCAGGCCAATCCAACCGAAAGCCGATGCCGGCAACAAATTCCAAACCTTAGCCGACCAGGGCTAGAAGCACCGACAGAACTGACTAGTGCGACATACGACAGCCTCCAAAGTAGAAGAGTGCGCTCCGCACGCAGCACGAGTCTCTCTCCCAAATACCTTGAGGGCAGGGAGACAAGAATACAACCAATGCCTCTCATTATTGTACACCTTATAAAACACTAGAGGGCCCAGCCATAAAAACTAACGGCAAAAATTTTGTGATTGAGCTTTTTATTGTTCCTCTTCACAGTATAGGTTTTACTGTATTACAGGTCTAATCCCTGCAGGCCTGATCTTCCATTAGTGAAACGCAAGCTGTACAGCCATGAGTTTTGCGATTGCAAAATAATCCCCCCTGCAAGACAAGGAGTGAATATCAGCTTGGAATTGATTAAGCGTTAAGTTGCACAAAGAAAAATATAGTTCAGTCAAAAGAATTCACTGGAAATGCCCAGGGCTCACCGTAATGTGGATACCAACTGATTGTTGAACCTCCAGCGTCGAACTTTGGCTGTGATGTAAATTCAATATAAAAAGGCGTCTGCTCAGCGTGAAGATTCAACTACTACGATATCACTCAGCAATGAAAGCGAGGATCCAGAGGCTGGGGATCCAGAGCCCGGGATCCAGAGGCCGGAGATCCAAGGCCGGAGATCCAGAGGCCGGAGATCCAGAGGCCGGAGATCCAGAGGCCGGAGATCCAGAGGCCGAAGATCCAGAGGCCGAAGATCCAGAGGCCGAAGATCCAGAGGCCGAAGATCCAGAGGCCGAAGATCCAGAGGCCGAAGATCCAGAGGCCGAAGATCCAGAGGCCAAAGATCCAGAGGCCAAAGATCCAGAGGCCAAAGATCCAGAGGCCGAAGATCCAGAGGCCGAAGATCCAGAGGCCGAAGATCCAGAGGCCGAAGATCCAGAGACCGGAGATCCAGAGAAAGGAGATCCAGAGCTATATATGTCACCGGTACCCCAAGCACTGAAATTGTATGGTATCACAACTTGTTCTTCAATACATGAATTTTCTCCTATTAAACTCTAAACTGCGTGACTGGGAGACGGACCAACATTGGAGAAAGGGAGGAAGCAAGTAAGCGGCCAATAACTGTGTTTTATTATATAGTGGATACATAGCTCTGCCACTCTTCTCCTGTGGGACAGGTTCACTAGATCGTTATCATCACACAGCCTGCTGGCTGAACTAACAAAGCGACCCAACAGACGCGAGTGAGTGTCAGCAGCTGAAGCCCAGACCGGTGAGCAATACTCCAACACAGGCAGCAAAAACGCATCGCCGATTGCTTGATACAAATTCCATCGGACCATCGTACCATCGCTATCGCCGATGGATTTTCACGATGTTCCATCCTAAAATCGTAGTTCATCCGATGGCGATGGTCTTAACGCCATCACCATCGTATAATCGGCGATGGCCATCGTGTCAGGCCCTGCGTGAAACTGAGTTATGTTTCTAACAAACATTTTGACAAACATTAATCAAACTCACAAACGGGCCAATCGATCATCACCAAAATTGGAATATTTGAGTCTTTTAACATTTTTCTGATAATTCTTGTAAATTTCATAAAGATCCATTCATATCTTTTCGAGTTATTTTACTAACAAGCTGAAAATCCAACTCAAAAACCAACAGACAAACGGACGAACAGATCACCTCAAAAATCTGATCATTTACTCCTTGTGATAGTCCTAACAGCGCATGTAATTTTCATCCAAATCCATCCATAACGTTTTCGGTTTGGCACTAACAAAAAAGAGGCATACAAACAAACGGCAAAGCGTACCTTCATCTAAAGTTAATCATCTATTACTCCTAACATACCTAAGAATCCCTGCAAATATCGTAAAGAACCGTTCATAACTTGAGTTATCTTGGTGACAGACAAACTGACAGGCAGATGAAAACATAACCTCTTTGGAGGAGGGAAATATATGATTAAATGCAGAAATTATCATATCGGTCATTACATCAATGAACTTATAAATAAATATATAAATAATCAGTTACTCTGGTGTTTAATATATGTAGTGTGTTTTGAATATGCCTGTATACCAGCTAACACTTCGTTGGTTAATACTTATATGTATAAGGCTCAATAACTTGGAAGAAAGTCCATATACGGACGGTAGTGAAACAGTTGGGAAATCCTTGTAGCATTTATGTTGAATCAATTTTCTTCAAATGCTAGAGTGATGTTCAGACAATTGTAGATAAAACCTTATCACATTGATTTTCAACCAGTTGAGAGAAAACCCTTCTACCAGTGACCCAGAATAATACCGAATGAGTTAATCTTTTCCTTAGTAACTTACCTTAATGGTTGAGTATTTCTTTCAATCTCTCCAATCACTGAATGCACAGCACTGTGAGTGTAGCTAGTGAACCAAATCCTGTACGCCCCTGAACTGCGCATAATAACTTTTTCAATTGAATATTCGACCTACTTTATCTTCTATTTCTATTTTATGCAAAGTTTCCTCTATAATAAAGAACATGAATTTGAATCTGCTGTAGCGTGAGTGTCCATGTCTGGTTGCACCACCGTCAGATTATCGACTGAACTTCGTAGTTCCTCTTGACGCTTGTTGTTATATTCAAACAGAAGAATGCAGTCACCGTATTGGAACACGTGTATTTCGATCAATAACATTCATGGTGACAGGCGCCATCCCTCAGGTTCTTCAGAGACTCACTGATAGCGTATCAGCAATAGTAATGGTACTGGATTTGCCGTGTGGATTTCTTCTCATGCAGCTATCGTTGCTTCCTGTAGCGAAATTGGAGGAGAATTTACAAATTTTGGGGCTCAATTTAAACGTGATGTGGCCAAGTTGTGTAAAGGCACCCTCACTTTGTATACCGTTTCATCATTGATTTAATTAATGGAAATTTTAGCAAATGACGCTGCAATATGCGACAGTCCCAAGCTAAACAAAAAGTTGAAGTTTATTTAACACAGCTAAATTTTGCTGCACACAATAGCTATTTCGTTACACACATCTGGAATCTTCCTGGAATAGTTGATGCTGTATTTTCAAAATTAGGTGAAGGCTATTAAAATAGCTGCCGTTGACTCTTAATCATCCGATGTACAACATCACTTATTTTTCTCAAGATTTTAGATATTTTCAATTTGCCATCACTTACTGTAGCTTACGGGCGTAGGATTGAAAGCTCAGCCGTATAAAGAGTATGCATGCTCCATACAAGAAATGAATATTCACGTGATATTTGCATTGGGAGTAGATTTCATAAGTTGATCTCTTAGTAGATTAGATAGGCGGCAGTAGACGAACCAAAAGGCTAAGCCCATTCCCAAAGAGATACTTATTGCAAGAGATGCTTCATATTGTCGGGGGACAGCAGTATTATGATCACAGACTCCATTGCTAAGGTAGTCGAATAAATAACTCTTCTTGCGGGGGAACCGGAACAGCTTTAGCAAAGTAGAGGACTAAGTGGCAGAAACTTTTAATGGACTCCCAAATTCCGGCGTTTCCAAAAATTATAGTTATTAAGGGTTTTGTTTCGCATTCGAAGCAGCGACTATGAAGTTAGTTACAAAGTGGTAAACCAAGCTATTTGTCAACTAAGGCTTGAGACTGCCCATTGTACAGATTGAATTGTGGCTTTGGTGCGACAAGTGGTCTGTGGAGGATGTGTCACAGCCAAATTTTAGACCGCCTCCGAAGGTAAGTTAAACAAGAGACAATAAGTAGCGCACTTTAGACCGCTCGGGTTCAAACTTTCGAGTTTTTCAATAAACTAACAATGCTTTCTAAATGACCTTCGAATGCTAGGGGTCGCGTATCCGAAACTTGTCATGTGGCTTAGCAAACGCAGCTGGGGCACTGCAGTAAGCATTTGGAAAGCATTCATCATATTAAATTAGTATATATGACTAAAGTCTGCTTCAAGTTCTACTTTTCAATTCATGTTACTCGGAGCGCAGCGTTTCAGGCAGACGGTTTTGGGAACTACAGGTTGGTGACCACAGAGTTACATTAAAGCAATGAAAAAAATATTAATCTACAGTTGAGAATAACATTTTTCTCTTGTTGCAATTAACTTTAGTTTTTAAGCAACTGAACTTCACTTTTTGTACTATGTAATGTTTCCTATGAGTAGCTAATAAAAATTTAATGCCTCCGGCAAGAAACTTTTGTTTCTGTCGAATTTGTGTGTTTGTATCTCTATCAGCCTTCCAGCAAGATAACGCAAAAAGTTATGTATACGGATTCTTACAAAGTTTGCAGGGTTTGTTAGGTATGTTAGGAGGAACAGATGATCAACTTTTAAAGAAAATGCGCTCAACCGTTTGTTGGTTTCTTTGTCTGTCGCTTTTTTCTCGGTAGCACATGTCAAAAAGTTATGGACCGATCTTTATCAAATTTGCAGGAGTTGTTGGCATTGTCATCACCCGAGAACAAAGTGAGAGGAGGTAATGTTTTAGTTGAAGATTTAAGTATATATATATATGTTTGTATGTATATATTTGTCTGTCCACCCAATAAATGGTCGAGGGAGTTGAGCAATCTTTATAATTTTTTGTAGGGAGTTTGGTGGCTTAACCTAGATGTGACCCATGCCAAAAAACTAGACCTAGCTGGCAATAAAAATGACGGCGTTGAAATTTCACCACCACGGCGAATTTGCCTCCACCGCGGCAGATCGTCTGGAGAACGGGTCGTTTTTTTTTCCTATGTTATTATTGAAGATCTAATCCATGGAATGAATGCGGCTTTGCCCTAGCCTCATTCATCACAAATCACTTCATTGAATTTGCCCCCTACCGCGGGTGATGGTGTCACGCCACTGAGGCGTTCTAGTTTCACATTGTTTCTAAGAGCAGTTGATCGGATTTTTGTGTTGATCTGTTTGACCGATTGTTTGTTTGTCTCAGTGTTTATTTTTATTTTTGCAGTAACAAACTCAAAAAGTTACGAAAGCATTTTCATGAAATTTGTAGTAGTTGTCAGAAAATTTAGCGTTCAAAGACACATATAACCGAATTTTCATCGGTTCATTCGTTTGTGTGTTTGACTTATGTTTGTCAATATGTTTTTCAGAATTTAATTAAAAAAGTTATGGAGGGATATTCCTGAAACTTGTATGAGCTGTTAGAAATTTTAAGAGGCACAAAAATAAAAAAAATTGGTGATGATCGGTTCTTCAGTTTGTTCGTTTGATTAATGTTTGCGGAAATCTATCTCAGTAGCTATCTCAAAAGTTGCGAACGGACCTTCAAGAGAATTACAGAAGCTGTTGCTGCTGTCAAGAGGCACAAATGACCAACTTTAGTGGCGGTTAAAACAAAATCCTATAGTTTAGGACCAATTGGAATTTTTCGTAGAATTGTCCTGCTTGGCGGAGGGAAGCTCTCTAGGAGAGCTCTAATTATTAGTATTAACTGACATGCCATGAAAGAAATAACACTAGAGTCCGAGCCCGCCACAACCCTCAGCATAACACACAGTCAATCGACAACAATAAGACGTGCATACAAACCTTGAACATTTCGGCCGGGTGGGAACACACACACACAATATCACCTGCACATCCTTGCATGCTTTCCCAAGTCTTCCCGACAGTGACCACAAAAAAAAAAAAACAATGACCCAGAGCCGAAGTTATGCATGACCGATACAGATTTTTTAGTTTACATGCCATGAAGATGGGCACTTGCGGCCAATTTGGCCTATCGCCATTGCAAGGGTACAAAAAGGTAGGATGTACGCGGCATTTGGCTTTTCATAATCTTGAGGTATACCAGGCGGCATGTGGGCGCAAGTGCTCACAAGTACTAGATATATCTTAGTGTGCTTGGCCGGTCAAACTAGTTCTACGAACTGAATTTAGCGTGATCGAGGACTATAATTTAGGCATTGACGACAAAGTACCCGACGCACCCAAAGCACGGTTAGTGTAAGGTATAAAAAGAAACTATTATTACGTCGATTAAATTGTTTAACCTCCTATTAGACAACGAATTAAAATATTCTTTGTAGTAGCAAATTGGTCTGCTGCAAGTTTCATTGGTAATCCACTTGCGTTATGTTGCCAGTGCTGAAAAAAATACAGTGCTCCTTACAAATGTGGGCACTTGCTCGTTTGCAAGGAAGAACTCATAGTCTCAAATAAATCAATTAAGCACATAGTTACACGTTTGAAAAATCAATTGTGAATAAGAAGAATAGGCAATAAACCTAGATCTAAGTTAAAAAATCACGTCAAGCAATTATTGCTAACAGGGCGTATTTGTTATTAGCTTCTGTCCTCTGTGTTAACAATTGCTTAAAGGATTAATTTTGATAGAAATTTGCCATAGATTTTTTTTTTCCAGCGTGTCGCGGTGACGTATTGTTTCACTATATGAGCTGAACAAAAATGCTCAGCCTCTAGATTATGGTTTACAAATACAATGCAACGCACGGAGTGACATTCAAGCCTACACTCATATATAGGTATATCTGACTCAAAAAGAAACATTTTGATTATTAGTGGGATTAAAAAATTTAGGATGACTTCGAGTGGAGACTGAAATTAAGCCTTCGAGGTTTGAAATTTTCGAAACTCCCGACAGAAGTTTTAGCTTTGTCACTTTAAATAGCGTTGCTCGTTGCAGAAGCAACGCGACTAGCTTGGGCCTACTGAAAACTCCTTTTTACGGAGCGATACTGGGTCGCTGAAAATCTTAGGGTTAACCGATTCGGGGCCAGCGCTTGAAACTTAATTCAATGGGCCGAAGCCAGCTCACCTGTCTGGAGTTTCGAACAAGTCAAGCCTTCAAGGCCTTATTTAGCGCCCAGTCGAACACGTCCGTAGTATGTGTACCTGTAAATCAGTCTGACATTGTGCCAGTGCGGTGAACTATAATAATTCTAAGCAACCCGCATTGCATTTTTCAAGCGATTCATAAATTGTCATGCGTCGAAACATGACCTGTTGGTTTAGAAACAATGCGCACATAAATGAACCTTAAGTTAGTGTTCCGAAATGCTTCTAATATCCGCTAGAGTGTGTACGGCTGTATGAAGCCTGTTTGGAGAATTAATTATTTGTAGTCAATGTTAGTAATATTATTATTATAGTTTGAAACAACTCGCCTAGTGCATCAGTGAATTGGTGCCACCAAATGGAGCAACGAACAACTTTAGGACCCCAAAACGCAGCTAAAAAGAACCAATAAAGAAAAACACTCGCACATTACTTGCAAGTTTGAGGATCCACACGGACGAACACGGATCCGGACAATGAATTCTGCGCCGACACAGAACAGCAGTAAACACACCGATTTAACAAATTAACATCATCATAGATATAAAACGCAGACATTGGGCTGCTAGATGGTAATAGTATACCGTATTCAAAGCTTCACATCGGCTTTACAGTTCTGTACATACACCGTTTACTGTACTACAAATTTGCTTTATAGAAATAGAGTAGTTAATAATAAGAATTTATATAACCATGAAGATTGTACGTCTTTCAGTTCCAATATTGACAGAAAGTTTTGTGAGGACTATTGAACAGAGCGCACATCGCATATGTTAAGTACCTTTTTTTTGCAGTCCACCTATCTGGCTTGATATGATAAGAGAAACCCCCGAAAAAAGTAAAATGTTGATTTGACTTTTCTGCTGCAGAATGTCTATGCATTTTTTTCTGAGCCATATCGTTTTTGTGTCACGTCGTAGGGGTTTCTATCCTGTTTTTCATAATCCAGTTAATAATCAACAGAAAGGAGTGAAGCGTGCTGTTGTCCTTCAGCACGCGCTACCGTGCGACAGGTCAGGTTAATGACCAGCACAGGTAGGCAAGTGAGAAGTTAAGGTTTTATCCTGCAGCAGCAAGCCTTACTTTTCTTTGTGAAGAGGCAGAGAGTTTGCCAAAGCATATTGCGCATAGAAGGGACGTATATATGAAACACAGTATAGAGTGTAGCTGAGGATTTGGTTTAATTTTAATCGTGCCAGAATTAAGTCGTGTTTATCTGAGCTTGCATGAGATCCACATTGTAATTCCAATTTTGAAGACCGTCTTCTCTAGCAGGCCCATGTTTTTAAGCTTTTCTCCTTTGTTCAGTGCATTTCATCGGTTCTATTTCCGCAGAACGAGTACGGGTACTTTACTGACGTTCCAGATAGTGCTTTTCCAATAGGAAGATTGACGACTTATGTCTCGAAATAAAAAAAATGCTTGCAAAGTGTTCGTTTGTTCGTTACAAATCTGTAATTTGTGCCAAATTGTGAATGAGTAGCAATTCTACAGGTCTCACTACAAGAGAAAATTAATTTTTCAATATTACTATGCATTCTACGCATATTGTATCTGTACTCTCCTCAGTCTTGCATTGCACATAATCATAAAACAACTAACAAATACCACGGACAGCTTTCTTAGAACCTCTTAAGTCTTTGCTTGAACCTCGTAAATCCGAAGGAGAATATTTTATTAAGCTTCAACTAGTATTATTCTTGCGAGAATTAATTTTGAACAGAGCCATTGCAATGCAATTTTTGGTTTCGTGGTCTGAGGAAGTACGTTCTTCAGTGCGCAGCTGTGTCAACGGTAATTGTTATCAAAAGCCCCCATACTGCAACATACAAAGCTCTCTACTAGACGAAGGTATTTCCCTCATCAGCGCAGCATGTTTGAAAAAGCCTGTTTTGTTAACCAGAATGGTATTCAATGTGTTTTTGAGCATTTTACCTCACCCTGTAACATCAAGTCGCTTAGTCATGAAGATTTTCAGGAACGTATGAACGTTTACTCAGATGCCGGTGAGCATTTTGTGCTCATCCTTTAACCGTCGTTTTTTGCAAAGGGATTGGCAGAGACGAATGTCAGCTCTTCTTCCAGTGATCAATCTCTTCGTCAAAGAGGTTTTTCAAGACTTGTGAACATTTTAATTCCTCCTCTAACCTTCAGTCATTTAGCCAGAGAGAATTACAGACATGAGAACAATTTAGCTCTCTCTTTAACCTTCAGCTTCTTGGCCAGAGGGTTCTCAGAAACCTATATGAACTTTCTAGCTCTTCGTCTAAGCAGTCACAAATACTGCTAGCTTTATCAGTCCAGGATTCGCAGAAGCTCACGAAATTGTTTCTATCACGAAGACCAGGAGAAAATGGCCCCCGGAAGCCATATTGCAGAGCGCGCTGACATGCACACGATCATGTCTCTGCAGAGGAAGCTTTTTAATGGCTGCCATATCTATTAACCGTTCTCTTTGATAAGGAGAAGCCCATAAAGATATGATGGAACGAGTCCCTGTCGCGACTCCGCCTCTTCATAGATTCAACAGCGGTGCCAGGCCTGTGAACTGCTCACGCTTTTTGTAAGGCCATCGATCGTAGCGTTGCATGAACTGGCATGTCTTTGTGGCGAAGTTGACCCATTAAAGTCCGAAAAGCTTTTATTTCTCGGAGGAATAACACTATCATCAATGTTCAGAAATTTAACATTAGTGAGTCAATAGGGTAAAGTGAAGTAGCGATCATTGCTGGAAAAGAGAAAGCCTTAATAAACTACCAAGCATTGTTTCGAATACTAGATATTATAGTCAAACCAGCATAAGGAATCTGATGGGCGTGGCTAAGAACGCAAAGCAGCTTTGCCAAATCTCACTTAAGCGCGTGGTATATCTTGTCTATATCGAAAAAATTATATTTAACTCGAATATATACTTAAAGTGCATTAGTCAATAGATTAGATTTGGCACTGCCTTGTTCAACTCAGCCCCGCCCCTAAAGGACTACTTACGCTGGTTTGACTGTAGCAAATGTACTCTGTGCGGTATTCCTCTATAGACATATAGCCAAGGGTTCAGCAATGGAGACCCAACATATTAGGTTGCTTGTAAAGGGTGACCAGCAAAAAACCTGCTCGTCACGTCAATCTGTAATTATGGTGGGGCCTTTGAAAATCCATTGTCGCTAATCATTAACTTTTTCTTTTCAAATTCCGGCACACCTATGTTACTCTATTGTAACATACCTTAGTTTAACCTAACGCACCTCGTCTAGCTAATCTAACTCACTCCGTCATATCTAATGCACAACGTCTAATGCTGTGGCACTCCCTCTAACGGTAGTCAAAGCCAACGTAATATCTGGTCTAACCTGAAGCACATTGTCAATCCTAACGGACATCGTCTAACCTAACGAACTCGCTTAACCTAACGGACATCATCTAACCTAACGACCTCGCTTAACTTTACGGACATCGTCTAACCTAACGACCTCGCTTAACCTAACGGACATCATCTAACCTAATGACCTCGCTTAACCTAACGGACATCATCTAACCTAACGACCTCGCTTAACCTAACGGACATCATCTAACCTAACGAACTCGCTTAACCTAATGGACATCATCTAACCTAACGACCTCGCTTAACCTAACGGACATTATCTAACCTAACGACCTCGCTTAACCTAACGGACATCATCTAACCTAACGACCTCGCTTAACCTAACGGACATCATCTAACCTAATGACCTCGCTTAACCTAACGGACATCGTCTAACCTAACGACCTCGCTTAACCCAACGGACATCATCTAACCTAATGACCTCGCTTAACCTAACGCACAGCGTCTCACCACAAATCAACAAGAGAAGTTCAAGCAGGTTAACACAAAGGAACACAAGTTTATAGTTATAGGATGTAGGGAAAACTCCACATCACACAAGTTCTTCTCCCGGCCTATATACTGCGAAAGATAATTGAACAGTAAATAAAGAGAGTTTTGAACATATTCCTTGCATAATGCAGTCAGTTTGACTGAGAAAAGTTGTAGAAAATTGAAATTTAATTTGCTATCGTGTCAACATCTGCTATAATAAATATTTGTTACGTCTACTGCACTATAAAAAATTGGTTCCACTACGCTTCGCTGATTTTCTACTAAATGTGTACATCGTAAGCCAAAAGAAAATATAATTTCGATGTAGAGAAAAAGTAATGACTATCAGACTCCACGGGAACGGCAAGAGAAGCTGGAAGAGCAAAAATTATGTTCATTTTGTAGCCGTATACTGAAATCTTTCCACTTTATGAACAGCTTTACCCAGTAGGATTGATTTTTTTTTAAATGTAGAGGGACTGCTGTGTTGTAAGATGAATAGCAAGAAGGCTATGGCCACGTGGTGCAAATCCCATATTTAACAATTTCTAAGGGAAAATATTCATCAATGTTACACATATTTCAGTGATTATTTGCTTAGAGATTAGAGAAACTAGTCCTAGGATGTTTTAAAGCTAACGAATTTGCAGATTAAATATGCTGTGTTTTGTCAAAGAAAATTTGTGGCTATCTTTGTACAATTTTACTCTCAGGTGAAACAAATGCGATAAAAATTGATATTCTTAATTTCTTGTTGTTTTTTCAGCAGTCACGTCTCCAGCTGATTGTTTAGATCTTTAAGTAGCAATGTGACTTTAGTTCCATCGAGATCGTCTCTTCGATATCGTCTTCAGCACTGGCTGAGGAAAGTCGACCGACTGTGCATTTCCCGGGAATTTCAAGAAACCTGCACAAGATAACGAGATGGATGTATTCCTTCTACTTAGCGTCCAACTATTTTTACCTCCGCCAAGGAGGTTATGTTTTAGTCGTATTCGTCTGTCTCTCTGTCACCAAGATAACTCAAAAAGTTCTCAACCGATTTGAATGAAATTTACAGGGGTTGTTAGGTAGGTATGTTAGAAGGAACAGATGATTAACTTTTGGTGAAGAAATGTCCATTCATTTAATTGTTTGTTTGTTTGCCTCATTTTTCTCAATGCCATAACTCAAAAAGTCATGAATGGATTTTTATGAAATTAACATGAGTTGTTAGGTATATAACAATAAGTGAATGGCCAAATTTTGGTAATGATCCTTTGGTTTGTTTGTCACTGTTTTTATTTTTGTGCTTGTTAGCACAATAACTAAAAAAATTATGAATGCATCTTTATGAAAGTTACATGGGTTGTTAGTAATGTTAGAAGACATGAATGCTTAAATTTTGGTGCAGACCGGTTTATTCGTTTCTATGTTTGACTCATGTTTGTCATAAGGTTTGTTAGCAGTATTACTCAAAAAGTTATGAACGGATCTTCACGAAAATTGCACAAGCTGTTATTACTATCAGATAACACAAATTATTAGATTTTGGACGGTATAGAAAGAAAATTATGGTTTCAGAGCTAATTTGAATTTTTGCTACCGTTGCTTCGCTTGGCGGAGGTATGCGCTCTCAGAGTGCTCTAGTACCGTATGTGTTTATTCAGCAGAAAAGGGCAGATTTAAAAAAATAGATATACATTTGGTGCACTCCAAATATGAAAAGGTATACAAATCTGTACCTACTAGCAGAACTTACAAAGTCAACTAACGTGACGGCTAACATTTCAGCAAGCAATTATTGAGTGTCTACCGCAAGAGTCGACAAAATGTTAGCCGCGTAGCCAGTTAGCTGAGAAAGTTTCCTCTGTAAAGTTCCTTAATTATATCTTTGCAATATTAGACTGGATCTGAAATAAGAAAGTCGTACACTTTTGTGCTGTGTATATCGACGGAAACAGCCCGTGGGCTCGGTAACCTCTTGATAGGGAGATATTGCATGAGCTTCAACTCTTGAAAATATTCGACTCTGTCACGCTAAATTGACTGCAAAACAGCTCAGGTTAAGCGCCTTAAACTATATAGAAAATTTCGTGATAATAGCATGCACCCTTGTTTCTTACATTCTTAATTCACACCACATTTCTGCACGAGTTCTTAAGTCTTGAGTAACATTATAAGACATTACCACATTTTTTTACATATAGTACAGTGAAATCAGTAGCCTAAAACTTATTCATTATTAACCAGAACACTTTGTGGCGTAAGACCATCACCCGCATCGGAGGCAAATTCAACGTAAGGGTTTTGCTGGCCAGCTAATCCTAGTTTCTCATACGGATGCTGGGTCCAAAACAGTCAGGGCAGAGCCCCCGTAGGATTTGATTCTTAATAACAACATAAGAAAAATAGAACGCCTCATGGCGTAAGATAATCTGCTGCGGTTGAGGAAAATTCAACGCTGACATTTTTGATAGCCTGCTATAGGTCTAGTTTTTTGCAGGGGTCTCAACTAAGTCAACCCACCAAACTCCCTGCAAACAATTAAGAATGTTGCTTAACTCCTACCTGTTTTTGGGTGAGCAGACACATATAGCATTATATATATATCAATATGTTATTTTTTTGATATGAAATAATTTTATTCCAAACTGAGACAGAAGCAGTTGAAGAATCTTGATACCCACGACGCGCGCTTGGCTATTGATCAGCTCTTCAGGTGGGAGGCTTAAAGTTGGTAATGTTAGTCTTGAAATTTCGTAAAATTTAGAGAGGTCATGAAACCATGATACCGGATTTTCAAGAAATTAAATGACATCTTGTATCAAGCAAATGTTTCGGTATCATAGTTACATCGCCCTGTGATAACCTTTCTATGTTTTGCAAAATTTCAAGAACTAACTTTATCAACGTTGAGCCTCCCACCAAAGAGCTGATCAACAGCGAAATGCGCGTCGTGGGTATTGAATTTTTTCTTTTTTATTATTATTAGCATTATTATTAAATCTTCACGCTTGAGCTCCCACGGACAGGCAATACAACCCAAATGAAGCATTTTGCAACACTGGGAAGCCCAAAACGCTGCTAAAGGAAATCCAACAAAAAACATTAACAGCTGTCTTAAACGCCTGCAGGCCAATACGACCAAAAGCCGATGCCGGTAACAAATTCCAAATCTTAGCCGACCAGGGCACGAAGCACCGACAGAACTGATAAGTTCGACATCTGTCAGCCTCCAAAGTGAAAGAGTGCGCTCTGCACACAGCACGAGTCTCTCCCAAAAACCTTGAGGGCAGGGAGAGAAAAATACAACCAATGCCTCTCATTATTATACACCTTATAAAACATACATAACTCTGCGACTCTTCTCCTGTGGGACAGGTTCACTAGATCACTAGCAGCGCACAGCTTGCTCGCTGAACTAACAATTGTCGGTTCAACAGGCGGCGTATCAGGCATGGCGGCGTTCACGTGACCACACGTTGTGGCAGACCTATGTTGATCGTAGGGCCGAGGCTAAGCGTGTGTATGGGGAGGCTCAGCAGCGTCTNTGTGCGTCAGGAAGTACCGTACCATCAACACTAAGAGAAACAGACTTACGTTTGGTTTTTCTATCAAGAACATCATTCAATACCTGCCATAATTTACGAGAAGAATTTCTTGGCTCAATGATTTTATTTTTATAATAGTATTCTTTGCATTTTCGTATTGATCTATTTAGTACATTTCTGTAGGATGTGTAGCATATCTTTGCTACCACGTTTGAATATCCTGAGCAATCTGAATTTTTTCCTTATAACATATTTCAGATCACAAGAGAACCATTCAGGCTTTTTGAATTTAGAATTACATTTTATCTTTACTAACGGGAAACAATCGTAATAGATGGAATAAATCTGTTCAAGAAGCTGATGCAGCGCAATGTCAGACTCCACGGGAACGGCAAGAGAAGCTGGAAGAGCAAGAATTATTATGTTCATTTTGTAGCCGTATACTGAAATCTTTCCACTTTATGAACAGCTTTACCCAGTAGGATTGATTTTTTTTATGTAGCGACTGCTGTGTCGTAAGATGAATAGCAAGAAGGCTATGGCCACGTGGTGCAAATCCCATATTTAACAAGTTCTAAGGAAAAATATTCATCAATCTAATACTAAAAATGACCGTCGTGTGTTTATCTATCTAATCTAATACTAAGAATGACCGTCGTGTGTTTATAAATACTAGCGGGACCCGCGGAAATTCCACGGTTGAACATAAAAACTATACTTTCCATTGTTTCCAACATGAACCAACCCACGCTTCACATATTACAATTTACCTCAGTTTAACCTAATGCAGCTCTTATAACGTAGCCCGCCCCGTCTGAGTAAACGTCCGTCGCTCATCCCAACTCAAAAATGTCTGTCTATCCAAGCCTAATTAAGTCGTAGAAGCTAACGTGACCGGTGACAATTCACCGATTAGTTAATGCTCTCACTTTATAAGATGTAGCAATCTAAACAATACGCTAACATAACGCACCTAACCTAACACAACGTACCTAACCTAACACAGCTCTTCTAACCTAACCTACCACATAAATAACGCCAGTCACTTAATCCTGACGAATTCAGTCTAACGAAAAATGGAAACGTTACTTCCTACCCTTCTGATTACGCTGCGGTGGGTGCAGCTGGAACCCCTTAGAAATTTCACATAACAGAAGCAATGTTTTTCAGTGATATCTCAGTCCCGTATCATCCGAATTTTCCCCTGTCTAATACTGAAGGAACCTTTAGATATTCTTCAAACAAAAGAATTGTTCTTTAATTATGATACCCTCGTACCAGTATCACGCACGCCAAGGTTTAAAATGTCCCAAATCTGGCCGTGCAGCATCTACCCTAGACTTACGAGCCGCATAGAAGATGAAATATAAACTTGACTATTTCTTCCTTTGATCCCTTCCGGGGTAGTATCCAAGAGTATCTCTCTAATTTCCTTCTATCTGTCAATGAAGAGCGTGACACACACAGTTAGGGAATGTTTTCACTCACCTTATTTAATTTGAGGTAGCGCTTCTAACTTAATCCACATTGCCCGAACTAACATCCGCCGCTTAACCCTGCCTATTGTTACGCATTCCGTCTCTAACGTGAATCGTGGGTAACCCGTGAGAATTCGACGATTTGTTAATGCTCTCACTTTATAAAATGTATCTCTCATGTTCTCTCAGCAG
>LQNS02000139.1:1713293-1739484 GCA_001587735.2 Parhyale hawaiensis
CCGCCGCTGCCTGTAATGGATACTTTTGGACATACTGCGCTGCTGGCATGCTCGATTTAACACCGACCTGAGCAGATCCCCATTTCTATGTTTGGAGAACCTTGAAGTTCCCTCTTAAGATCTCCAAACGCCAGCTTCAGTCACGTGACAAAGCCATGTGTTTAGTCGCTCAATGAAGACTTGCGCGTACTCCTCCCATTGAAGCTCCTTGGTTGGAGTATTTTACTCAAGATGTTACTTCTGCCTGTCTATATAGAAGACCTAAGGATGCCAGCACGATAAAGGATCATTGAAGAAAAGAAGAAAATTAAGAAGCAAATAAGAGAAGAGGAGATTCCGCACCGGCCTAGACGCATTAGGCAAACGTATAGGTTATTGCGTGAATTCTTCACGCACGGGTCCACTACTGTTATACATATTTCAGTGATTATTTGCTGAGAGATTAGAGAAACTAGTCCTATGACGTTTTAAAGCTAACGAATTTGCAGATTAAATATGCTATGTTTTGTCACTGAAAATTTGTGGCTATCTATGTATAAATTTACTGTCAGATGAAACAAATACGATAAAAATTGATATTGTTAATTTCTTGTTATTTTTTCAGCAGTCACGTCTCCAGCTGATTGTTTAGATCTTTAAGTAGCAATATGACTTCAGTTCCATCGAGATCGTCTCTTCGATATCGTCTTCAGCACTGCCTGAGGAAAGTCGACCGACTGCGCATTTCCTGGTAATTTCAAGAAACCTGCACGAGATAACGAGATGGATGTATTCCTTCTACTTAGCATCCAACTATTTTTACCTCCGCCAAGGAGGTTATGTTTTCGTCGTATTTGTCTGTCTCTCTGTCACCAAGATAACTCAAAAAGTTCTCAACCGATTAGAACGAAATTTACAGGGGTTGTTAGGTAGGTATGTTAGAAGGAACAGATGATTAACTTTTCGTGAAGAAATGTCCATCCATTTGATTGTTTGTTTGTCTGCCTCATTTTTCTCAATGCCATAACTCAAAAAATCATGAATGAATTTTTATGAAATTAGCATGAGTTGTTAGGTATATAACAATAAGTGAATGGCCAAATTTTGGTAATGATCCGTTGGTTCGTTTGTCACTGTTTTTATGACGGCCAAGAATTTACTAGATTTTTACTCTATGCTCCGTTCACTACAGTTACCTATGCAATGTGCACACAATGACCTCAAAGCAGATAAGTCTTGACGCGGAAAGAAAGTAAAAATTAGGATGCCTGAGAGTAGCAGGTTATGTTTGAGATAGTTTCATCGTTTGACCTGAATAATCGGCAAAGCAAGAAGTGCATTCAATATTGAGGCTTCTACAGTTTTCCCAGCACTTGCATACTGCTCGAATTTTGCTCATCCGTTTTCAACAAAATGTGACAGAATTGCCACAATCTCCAATATGGCCTAATTTTCGCCTGTTCGGTTGCATCAGAGCATGTCATGAAAAATACAAACATGTAAACATACAAATAGATCATATTAGTACTTATTCAATTTACAATTTTTAAGTGAGATTCGGATTTTTTATTGGCCCCAATCATTATATACTCCGTCATTTCGCAAATATCAATTAAATCTATCTATGTTATGTAAGGGGGGGGTTACCTTTTATGACCAATGTTTACCCCTAAATGGTGAATCTGACACTGTTTCATGACAATGTTGCACTAAAGTATAGCTAAAATACAACTGTGATGGTATATTATAACAATGTACACAAATTTAAGCCTCTGTAACCAAGAGAAAACAATCTACTGTATTGTGGCGCGCCTTACGCGCACAAATCGCATAAGAGCGAATTTTCTCGCATAAAGAGAGCCAGTGGTCACAATTTATTGTTCAGCAGCATAAGAGCGAATCTTTATATAATGAACTTATATAAAACAAGAACCAGGTGCAGTCCAGCACGAACTCGAAGTCTCGAATGTTGTATCTTAAAGGTTTTTTAAAGGCATCCTACAGGGTTTTTATTGACTGTTGAATGAAACATGTAGGAGTTAATATTCCTCTACAGGCACGGTTTCAAGCTCTTTGACGTGGAAATCTGCTATAGCAAAAATATATTCTACCAGCCCCTATAGAAAACACTCTCATCGGTCATAATTGCTCTCTATATGTAAACAAAAGATCAGTAAAATCAGATGAAACTACTAGACTCGGTATTGGAAATGCTGAAAATATGCCCAGAGAGAGAATTAAGCAATGCGCTGGTTCAGAAAACCGACAATTAATTAAACGTACCTTATATCACTAGCTGAAAAAATTTTTACAAGTGTATAGTTTCCATAGTGAAAGGATTAACAAATTTTACAGAGCAATAAACGATGCTAATGTCAGTGAACTTTGTACTCAAGCACATAGTTTAAACCAGTCTGGTGGGATTTTGTATTCGTTTATTTTGTTATGGAGTTAATCCGAGTGCGCAGCTAATTTGCAAATGGATTAACTTGGCTGAATATTGCCCGGTAACTCAGTCAGGTAAACACCAGCTGACAATAAACAACTTTCATATTTTACCTTTCCCTAAGGCTAGAGGGGAGATTCATTCAATGATTTACTGGAATGACAGATCCAGTCTGGAATAAATTTGTAATGGTCGGAGCCTGTTACGTGCGGGAGTTACACGCAGCGTATTTTACTCTCAATAAACCGCATCAGATCAGGAAGTTTATGGGCGGAGATAGAGTCGCCAAGTTCACCTCAAGCAGCGCTTGTGCTCTGAATCGTAAATAAGTAGGCAAGGGTCGCTCCACATCTGCTCTGTTTTGTTTCCAGCAGGATACAGTGGATACTGTCTTGTTCTCTACTTAATAAAATTAGAGGGCCCGCGCTGTCAATAATGACAGCGAATAATTTCTAATGGTCTTCTTCATTTATCATACTTTCGTCATTACAACTGCTAACCTGAAAGCACCTGGAGCGCTTATGGCTTCACAACTGCTGAACATCGAAACTTTTTTTCTCTCTCTCTCTCTCACACATGAAGAAAATTAATTGCAAAATGAGCGCGGGTCAAAGTTATAGTTTCGATTTAGTAACACGGATACGGTAGGATATTTTGTAGGTCAAATGGTTTTTGCTTAGCGAAAGCTGTTTCGTCGACCATTGTCTGTGGGATGAAACTAAGAATCAAGATGCATGATAGTGCTAATGAATGCTTCAGATATCTTCAGTGATGCGATTTTAACTTCAGCAATGCAAGAAGTGTATTCAGACATTAGGTCGCCCTAATACTCGTACAAATCAGACCAAGCCTTCGATATCTTCATTGTTTGAATTTCAACTATCGTTGATTAAGATAAGTTTGGCATCATCTTCACCTTGGCCTTTTTTCAGCTAATCAGTTTTCAATAAAGCTTGACAGGATGACCATGGACAGCCTCCAACCTGGGCTAATTTCTCCCTGTTTTGTTGCTTTGTTAAAGCATCACAGCACATGGATAAATAAACAAACAAACTGATTTAATACACATCGGTCTTCATTATATTGTCGATTCCTATGCAATAAAGAGTAATGTATATTTGTTTTAACTGATTCTTACCAAAACCCTAAAATAAGACCGATATATATCGATGTATTTTGTGCCATCCCTCTTTGGCCCGGGAGAGCCTGAATTTATATGTTTGAAGCAAAGCTTATTCTAAAAATGTGATTCAAAAGCAGTTCGACGTATATGTTCCTGTGTAACTATATAGGATACACCTCCGACAGAAGTTATAAATAAATCGTAGTCTCTTTTTACTCTAAATAGTTCTTCTTGTATATCATAGCAAATATCTGGAATAAACTCCCCTCCGAAGCTGTCTGCGCAGAGACAGTCAACTCAATGAAATATCGTCTAGACAAACATTGGGTGCTACACCCTCCACAGCTACGAACACTTGCTCCAGAAGTCAGACACTTTTAACTGCCAAACCTTAGGAGACCACCTAACTCCGATATCGATATGAAATTCAAAAGAGGAAAGAAACCCAGAATCTGCCAGTAGTATGCCAAAAACCAGTGTAAATATGAAATTTCAGGCAAAGGGTGCAAATTTTTCCACCCAAAGAGGTGCCCTACATTCATGAAATACGGCAGGCAAGGTTGCGGCCCAGAGAGAGAATGCGATGTCTTTCATCCTTAGCTGTGCCAAGAATCATTCAGAAATAGCACGTTTTTTTGATACCACATGTCCTGAAATACATCTGAAAGGAACCATTCGAGCGGCTCCCACTGACCACCATAGGCACACCCACGCTGAATGAGGGGAAAATTCGGGGAGACCATGGAAAAACTCAAATCGCATAGAAACTAACAAGTACGGAGAAAATAACCACCAGTACAATGCGGAAAGAGATATTACCGCGAATAACCGTGATGTGAGCGTGTACAATCAAGATGTGAGAAGAAATATTAAAAAATTTTAAACACTTCAGGCAAAGAACTTGTCCATGGAGACCTATATGGAAAAAGTACAGCATGGAGGGCCAAGAGTACCTTGGACTCCACCAAGAGTGGAAAATCCTACACAAATGTGGAGGTAGGATCCTAGACATGTCATCAACTGAAAACATAAACAGCCATACTATCACAGCAAATCAGAATGAACACCAGGATCTGAAAGCAAATAAAGATGAAATACTTAGCAAAGTCCATGTTATAAACATACGAGGCCTGTTGACGAAGAATTGCAGAAAACAAATGGTACTGCAGGATATAATAAATGAAGCAAGTTCTAAACTCCTTGCCGTTACTGAGATTCATCTAGATGATACAGTCTACGATGCAGAAGTTCAACAGAAAACTTTGTATTACATAGAAGTGACCGCAAAAATAGGAAGTGTGGTGATGTTGCATTATACATAAAAGATCATTTTGGTTCACATAAAAAGCAGAAATTTTCGAATGGAGTGTGTGATTGTATTATGGTCAATATTGAAAAACTTAGACTGATATGCGTCGTGTGCGATCGACCGCCGAAACGTACCACCGAAAAATTTGCAGAAATGTTACAAGTAATCAACATGCATTCCAAAGAAGTTCTGAGTAAGTATCAGTTGTATATAACTGGTGATTTCAACTTCTCCTTCCTAAAATGGCTAACGACAGACTTACCAGATAAAACTGGAAGCTTCGTACTATCCAGAAAATCACCGGCCACTAGATTAGATTAGATAGGCGGCAGTAGACGTACCAAGAGGCCCATTCCCAAAGAGACACCGTAACTTACGCCCCGGCCCTCTATGAGCTAATGCCATTATGCATATGTTAGTAGGATGTAGAGGACTGGGGAAACAAGAGGAGAAAAATAGAAAAAGAAAAGAAAAAGAAAGAAAAAAGAAGGGGGAGAAGAATCAAAGCCAAGGAGATGATCATGAATGTACGCGAGCATGATCGATAGCCGTTGATATGCGGAGCTTAAAAATGTAAATGGAGCGGAAGTGAGACGAAGTCGGCTTACGATGGCCTGGGAAGCTACGGCCGTAAAGTGCTTGCGATTCGTAGAGGAGGAGTTCTTAGCTGTGGAGGATGTCTCTCCCAATGTATTTCAGGACGATTTTTAAACGAGTTCACTCACTCCGCATGAACAACGTCGGAAGGGAGTCTCTTTGAAATGCTGACTATGAAATAGGGAAAGAACTTCTGACTTAAGGTTGTTCTTCGGGCTTTATGCTTGAGTTTTTGACCGTTGTTTCGCAAGCGATCATAAAGGTCTCTTTCAAAGAGTCCCGATGTAGGTACGTCGTTGGAGCCATTCGAGTACTTGAATGTTTCTATTAGTTGCCCTCTGAGTCGTCTTTGCTCGAGAGAGATCAGACCCTGTTCTTTTAGGCGTCGTTCATACGACTTGTTTCTCAGCTGAGGTATCAGTTTCGTTGCTCTGCGTTGGACTCTTTCCGTGTTATCGATATCTTTACAGAGATGTGGCGACCAGAATTGAACAGCAAATTCTAAGTGTGGCCTCACTAATGCCTTGTACTAGGGAACGATGATGTCCTTGGACTTTTATTCAGAGTTTCTGGTGATGAATCCCACCACTCTGCTGGACATTTTCACACTCTTGTCAACTTGCTGACTGTGTTGCAGTTTGTTTGTAATAGTGATTCCCAAGTCACGTTGTTGGGTGACAGTAGCCAATTCTGTCCCATTCATTTTCAATGGGATGGAAGGGTTCACCAGCCCTACGTGCACTACGCATTTGTCGAAGATCAGGCCCTCTCTCTAGTGCGCATCATGGATGAATTTTCACTTACCCAAATCATCTCTTCACCTTCGAGAAATGAAAATGCCTTAGACTTTATCTTCGTAGATAAAGTACAATTGATTAAAAATATTGAAATCCAGGATACAACATTATCTGATCATAGACGTATTGGAATAACGACTCAGCTTGGCGAATGCGATTCTCGTAGACCACAGAAAAAACTCTATCTTCAGTCTACGGGACTTGAACGTGCACGATAAAGGAATAAATTGGAACGGCTGAATGCAGAACTGCAGTCAGTAAACTGGGATGTACTTCTAAATAACTCAATATAAATTGAAAGCATCAATGAGACATTTGAAAACATATTATTAGAAAAGAGCATGAAGTACTTCAGCCCGGTAAAGAGAAAATTTTATAAAAGTCGACACTACAATTTCCGTAAAGGACTACTTATGAAACGTGCAAAACTCATCAAATGCCAAAAATCAACGAAGTTACTATAACGACAAACCGAGTGAAAAAGAAGCTAGAAGAGATAGGACGTCAGCTTGCGAGATCACACGATAAAAAAAACAGGAAATAGAAAAGCAGGCCATTGAAAAATTAAAAAGCAATAGCAAATACGTTTACCCTATGCAACACATCATTCTTCGGTAAAATCGAAAATCGGGCCACTGGTGAAATATAGAGAATCTATTGTTGAGGTTTACCAGGAAATGAGCGAAATACTAAGCCGTCAATATAAAAAAGTCTTTAGTGACAAAATTTCAAATCCTGAAATCCCAAGAATTGATTTAGCTACAAGCTACCTAACGGACTTCGAGTACACAAAACATTGACGAAATTAGCGACAACAGTGCATCGGGACCGGATGATGTGCCTGCAACACGCTAAGAATCTCTTACCTCATATACCTTATGTGGCGAAAATCGATGTATGATGAAGTGGTTCCAATCACCTAGAAGCACGCAATTATTTCACCTATTCCTAATGCTGGAAATTGCTTGGATCCAGCCAACTATAGACCTGTCTCCCTAACGAGCCACGTAGTGAAGACGTTTGAAAGGGTCTTTAGGAAACACCTTGTACATCATTTGGAGAGCAATAAGCTGCTTACGTCAAATCAACACGGCTTTCGTCATAAAGGTTCAACAACTTGGCAGTTGCTTGAGCATTATGAGTCTATTCTAGACCTACTATGCCAAGGCAAAAATGTGCACGTTATATATTTAGATTTTGCCAAAGCCTTCGATAAAGTAGATCATGAAATATTATTACTCAAACTCTTCAACATGGGAATCCGTGGAAAATGTCTTAGATGGATCGAAGCTTTCCTGGAAAACCGAATCCAAAATGTAATTATGAATAATAAAGTGTCCAAACGACAACCGGTACTCAGTGGAGTCCGACAAGGCACCGTGCTTGGTCCAATACTCTTCCTCATCATGATAAATTATATGGGGCACCAAAGCAAATTTGACGCTCCCTCGTCGTTCACTGATGACATACAGATATTAACAGAGGTACAATCAATGGCAGACGTACGGAATGTGCAACTAGATCTAACCAACATCTTTCACTGGACATCGGTTAACAACATGACCTGCAACGAATCAAAATTTGAACTATTACACTACGGAAAAACTTCTCCCTTACTGAATCTACGTCCTACACGACGAGAGATGGGATCGAAATCGAGAGAAAGCAAATTTTAAGAGATCGTGGGTTGAGAATACAAGATAATGCCACTTTTGAAGATCAGTGGCACGAGTTGTTACTAGAGGCAAGAAGTGGAGCGGATGGGTGCTTCAAACTTCCCCTTCACGAGAGGCAGACACAATGCTCACCTTATGGAAACAACTAATACTGCCAAGGATAGAATACTGTTCACCTCTTTGGATCCCAAGCAAACGGAAAGACTTCGAGCGCCTTGAGGCTATCCAGCGATCGTTTACTGACAAATTCCGGGGCATGCAAGATTTAAACTATCACGTAAGACTTGCTCAACTTCACATTTACTCCATTCAAAGGAGATTCGAGCGCTTTACGATCGTATATATTTGGAAAATTGTAGAAGGAATTACTGTCAACGTCAATGGGCGAATCCAGACCAGACACTCAGATCATATTGGTGGAAATTGTGAACTGCGCATTCCGATCAAATTTGGTGGTGACGCAATGGCAACTCAGTATCCTAATAGTGCGACCGTTCGGGGGGGCGAGATTATTCAACAAAATTTCACGTCACATCCGAAATGTCACCGGTACAGAGACTGTGAAATTTAAAAACTTACTGGACGCATACTTACTGAAAATGCCAGATAAAACTGTTGTAAGCGGCTACGTGAACTGTGGGGATAACTCGCTGTTAGCCATCCCGCTGGTCACGGACTGCAGCATCACCTCTGAGCAAGATGGGTAGCGTGCATAACGCCACTTGGACCTCGTCCGAAATATCATCAAGGTATCAAGGATATCTTTCCCGCCCAAACTAACAGCATCAACGAATTTCCCTCCGGCTCATTCTTGAACAATTTAGCCAATCAATAGCGGGAAATTGACTGAAGCGAGCTCTATAAAATTTCAGCACCAGCAAGTTCAATGCAAGAATAATTGTGCTGCTTAGTCAGAAATGTGAATTTCGAAGTGCACAAAAGATATAAGGAAAACAATGTTCAAAGTTCTCATGACTTTTTTGTGACTGCTGTAACCACGGAACAATTTCTTACAGATGAAATTTTCGCACAAGGCTTGATAGCTCCATTATTTGCCTAGCCCTTAGAAGTGGTTTGATCGTCTTTTAGCCACATATTAATGTGGAATTTCATGGTTACATATACACAGATGGTCGCTGCTGGATGGAGCCTGTAGAATTTTTTTGGCCTTAATGTATGGTAACTATCTGCTGGCCACTTCACGCCCATGGATGAATTACTTTATGACTTGTCATTAGTGGTTTCCTAAAGCAGGCCTCTGATTTCATTCAATAAAATGAAATATTTCGCGACTGCTCATCAACCAACATGTTTAGGTATGTCTACAGCACACACACATATTGATAGGTGTACCCAGGGGAGGCTCGTGCCCTGTTTTAGGTGGGGCCCGCCGTATTGTTTTTATACCATTAGATGGAGAAGCAATTTTCTATGCTAAATTCAAGTCTTGAATGTGATATGACTTGAATTCAGCATATAAAATAGATTTTTCACCTAATGGCTTCAGAAAAATATACGGCGAGCCCCACCTATAACAGGACACGAGCCGCCACTGGGTGTACCTATGATTTACATAGAGGGCGTTGTAAAATTCTTGGTAGAAACTTCTGCTACTAGTAGAAAATATCAAAATAAACACTTTCATCAATAAAAACATTCGAAAAACGCTTAGTTTGTGAAATAATCATGTGAATAATGAACGCTGATTATTAGTTATTACATGCAGTCTGCTCATTAATACATCCGAGGGTAGTTCTAATACGCTATAACAAGAGATAGATTTTATTAGCAAGAATCTCATTACAGTAATTATTCAAAATGTCTGTCTACTATGAACATTGATACAAGCACGACACCTTCGTCGAAGGGAGTTGCGTACGTTGCCAAAGATTCCATTGATCTCAGCGATATTTCCATTAAGAACTGCAATTTGGGCGATAAGGTTTTCTTCCGACTACACAGGCGTGTCATAAATAAGACTTTTCATATGCCCCCACAAGAAGAAATCTAGCGGAGACAGATCAGGTGATCTTGGTGGCCAGCACACAGCACCATTTTGACCAATCCATCGATTTGGAAATTAAAGGTCGAGAAAACTTCTCACATTCAGAGCATAATGTGCCGGAACTCCATCGTGTTGAAACCAAAGTCTTTTACGAATACCCAATGACATATCGTCCAATAAATCCGGAAGGACTTCTTCAAGAAAGGCTCTGTAAAGATTCCCAGTGAGACGCTCTGGTAAAATGTATGGGCCACTGATTTAATTGTGAACGATACGTGTCCAAACATTGACGGTCTAGCGATGCTGGTGGTGATGTTGATGGATGACATGAGGGTTGTTCTGCTTCCAAAATTATGAACATTAAAAAACCATCACGGGTGAAAGTAGCTTCATCCGTGAACAACACATGTTCTGCAAAATGTGGATCTTCTAACTCCTGGTTCGACACCACTGCACGAATCGTTCACGAGGAACATAATCTGTGGGAAGTAGACCCTGAACTCTGGAAGTGCTACGGATGATAATTATTCCGGTTCAGTACACGCCACATTGGAGTATGATCTTGACTTCCCATAAATTTTCTAAGCCCAATATCGCAAAAAATATGCGTTTTTCGATTTTTCTTTATTGATGAAAAAGTGTTAATACTGATATTTTCTACCCCTGCCGAAGTTTGTACCAAAAATTTTGTAGCATCCTGTATGTATATACTTATGTTTCGTAATGAGTGTATACACATTTGGATATGGATATATATTTAGTACACTGTATTTGTGAAATGATACATAAATATATATCATTTCATCAATAAATGGAATATATGCATATGAATCTATACCTCAAGAGAAAATTTTAGAAAACACTAGGAAGGCGTTTTATTAAAAATACCGGGAAAATTGTCGAATTTCACAACAAGTTACCAATTGTTGAACCTTTTAACCGTAGTTCTCCCATTTGTAGCTAACTATACATTCCCTAGTAATCGCCCTATTAGCGAAGTTACTAATTCAAAGGAAATTAATTTATTGTTAAAATCAAAATTTTTGTCACCCGCAGTGTTTGCGCGTCTCCCGCAGTAGGTTGGGTCAGAGAACGCAGTGTTGCTCTTTATACAATATTGTTAAATTTCAGTAAAAAAAAAACTTTTTGCTAGTGTATTTTTTTCAATGACATTAAATACAGTACTACCTACTGCGCGAGCCTCGCATACTTTACGAGCAACGTAAATTTCGTTTTTAACATTAAATCAATTTCCTTTGCAACTAATGAGGCATATAAAAACGAGTACTAACGAATAAAATCTAATATTGAACGTTTCGACCTCTCAGATTCAGGTCATCTTCAGCAATAAAATAGAATTATAGAAGCATCTGCTTTAACAGGTATGAAAGTGCAATCTGGAAGTAAAGAAGACAAAATTATAAAAAGAGAAACAAAGAAACTAACTGCTGACAATTGCACCAACGTTCGCTAGCATATTTTTGTGTCACCATGAGAAGCAGTGGTTAGGCGATTGTCCAAACACTTTCAAACCTGTGTTTTACCGACGTTACGTCGATGACACTTTTCTTTTATTTCGAAACCCATCTCATATTAAAGAATTTATTTCCTATCTGAACGAAAAGTATCCTAATATTAAGTTCACAGCAGAATTTGAAAGCGGCAACGTTTTAAGTTTTTTAGACTGCTTAGTTAGGCGTGCTGATAATAAGTTTAATAATTCTGTGTATATGAAGTCAACATTCTCCGGATTAGTTTTGAGTTTCTTTAGTTTCTGTTCTTTTCGGTTCAAATTGAATTCAGTTGAAACCTTAATTGCGCGGGCTCAGATTACATAGCCCTTGATGCAGAATTTCGTTTCCTGCTTGATTTTTCCGTAACAATGGTTATCCCAAAGGGCTCGTAAGTTCCTGCATACGGAGGTTTCTTGCCAGAAAATTTCATTTACCCGAACATGTACCTTCTCAGAATTTCACCAGAGTAACTAATAGGTATCTTGTTTTGCCCCATTTTGGAAAACAGTCCGAGAAACTTGCTTCTGAGTTAAGGATGTTGCTGCAAAAGTACTTTATTAATTTCAATTTCCATATTATACTAAAAAACTCCTCCACCTTATCAAGCATGCTCCGGTACAAAGATGCGATTCCGGTGGGTATGCAGTCCCGTGTAGTATACGAATTTAATTACTCACAGTGTTATGCCAAGTACGTCGGGTCTACTGTACGTGCCTTGAGAAACAGGATCGCAGAACACACGGGTCTTAGTTACCGTACCGGAGCCTTACTGTGTCACCCTCCTCTTTCTGCTGCGCGCAACCATTGTGAGAAGTGTGACGTTTTAGTTAGGAGCGATAATTTCAGTATTCTATCTCAGGGGCGTTGTTTTCTAGAAGTGAGAATTTTAGAGTCTTTGCATTTATTTAGATCAAAACCAAGCCTCAATGACCAAACCAGTGCTTTCTCCTTGCAATTGTCAACTCTCTGTTTCTTTGTTTCTATTTTTATAATTTTCTGTCTTCTTTACCTTTAGATTGTACTTACATAATTGTTAAAGCAGACGCTTCTATATTTTCTAGATATTTTATTGCTGAAGATGACCTGAATCTGAGAGGTCGAAACGTCCAATATGAGATTTTATTCGTTAGTACTCGTTTTTATATACTTCATTAGTTGCCAAGTAAGACTGACTCATAATTTGCTATCTTAATTTCCTTTGAATAAGTAACTTTTTGTTCAATTAGACAATCTCTTCGGTATTTTAAATAAGACGCCTTTCCTTTTTGTTATTTTCATTTTATGTTTTCCGAGAGGAGGTGCACTTAAAATTTTTGCTCCATATTTTCCGTGAGGAGGTGATTAATTAGAAACTTTTACTTTATATACCTATATATACAGTATACACATACTATTGAACACACAAGTATAGTGTCACTGGGGCGACATCTTAAAAAACTCCTTTAATTACAGGGCGACATCTGACTTTTAAGGCGGCAACTTAATGTGTCCGCTATGTTGTACACATTTGAAATCGCCTCCCGTAGACTAAGACTAATGTATATATAAAACCACTACGGGCCGGTTCCGCTGTCTTCTCGATAGCAAACGCGCACTTACATGCTGCCACCCACCACCACCTTCGTACAGAATCCCTTTCAGAGCTCCCTCTACAATGAATTGACCTGCACAAGGTTAGGCAAGGCCAGAAAATGAGCTTTCGTTACTTAGCGCCAATCTTTGATTGACCTTGCAGCTGTTCGTAACGTCATTAGAAAGTTAGCAGAACCAGTCCTGGCCCTAACCTAACCTTTCACAGGCTACTTCATTGTTGGTTAGCTTCCTCGTGTCGCCCTAGTGAGCGACGGTTTGCTATTGTGGCCCTAACATCACAGGCCTCACTTTATATAAATGTAAAGTTATGTTCTGAAATGCCACAAATATATTGAAAAATTCGATGAGAAGCAGTCGAAGAAATTTTGTTACGAAGCTCGTTTCGATGTTCATCAGCTATTCAGTCGGGAAGCTTCGAGGTTGTAAATTAATTTTTGAGAATTTGCTTGAGGGAAGAGGTTATCGTTGGAAGGTGTAACTATGATCCCGGATTATCCTAAAGTATAAATGATATCTTCAATCTAGTAAATGTTTCGTCAATGTTCGACTATGGTCCGTTGCGTTGACTCCAATTTCTGCACGTTGTACAGATACACAGATGTACTTAGGGCGACAGTCTAATAAAATATTAATACTTGTCTCTTGGCTACACTATATGGTGGTAAATTGGAATTAATTAAAGTTCTCTTAACAAAATGCAGAACTTCCTGTCGGAAGTGAGGCGGGTATGCATGACGAAAGCTTGTGGTTGACTAGGGAAATTGAATTCATAGATTATTATTAATCATCAGTCATGACACTAGCTGAAGTATGATTAGAACAGCTCAGTAAACTAAAGCAGAGCGCTTTCACTTCTGCCAATCTGAATAAACAGCCTAAACAGCCGTTGCATGGTATCCCTCTTAATCGAAAGAAAGAAGCAAGAAAGAAGCATCGTTACCTCCGCCAATTACGGTATGTTATCTTTTAGTCGAGTTTTTTGTCGATGAGTTTGTTTGTCAGTCACTAAGATAACTAAGTTAAGGACGAAATTTTTAGGGATTGTCAGGTACGATACAAGGAACTAACGATTAATTTTTGGTGAAGATATGGTTGAAATGAAAATGAGTTGTTAGTCTTTCTGCCTCTTATTTCTTGGTAGCATAACTCAAAAAGAAATGGACTGATCTTTATGAAGTTCGGATTGGTTTTTGGGGTTATTACTAGGAGAAAATAACCAAAATTTTGTGTCCATCTAATCGCCCGTATGTTTGTCTTTCCCTATGTTGGTCTTTGTGTTTGTCAGTAACATATTTGAAAAAGTAAAGAACGGAACTATGCGAATTTGTAACAATTACAAGAAATGTAAAGACTCAAATTATCCAATTTTGGTGATGATCGGTTCATCAGTTTCTGCGCTCGACGAATGTTTATAAAAATATTTGTCAGGAACACAACTCGGAAAATTAGGGATTGGATATTTATGAAATTTGTAGAAATTGCTAGAAATATTAAAAGACACAAATTGAATTTTAGTGATGGTCAGTTTGTCCGTTTGTATGTGTAACTAATGCTTGTGAAATTATTTCTCAGATCATAATTCAAAAAGTTACGGACGGATATCAAGAAAACTGTAGGAGCGTTACAACTGGCGAGAGACCCAAATGACCAAATATTGGTGAATTCTTAGTGAACATTGCCTTGCTTGGAGGAGGTACATATATGCTCTCAGAGTGCTCTATATAGATACTAAAGAATCCGTGCAAATTTTTACCCGTCCTCCGTGATGGCCGTGTGGGTACGCTTGGTGAATCATTGTCTACTACCTATTCCTTCGCTTCCAGCTAAAATAACCATGCTATATTCATTTGGCTTATTCTCAATGCTTGCATTATGTGTTTTTATGTACCTATCCAAATCTATTAAAATCATCACACATATCATGCATATCATGCCTAAGTGTTTGTATCTTTGCATCAAAATTTCGAGGAAAAGAGGAGTAATCGCTACATTTACAATTCCAGCATTACGTGAAGACTAGGAAGATGTTATTTCGCAAACCGTTTGCATGCGCAAGCGTTTAGGTGAGGCAATGCGAGATAAAATTATTTGAAACGAGGTTCACAGACGTTAGATAAAGTTATATCTATAACTAATTGGGCTCGAATAAATTCTACTGTTATCTATAGTTTTCCATTTTCCAAGTGTAATACATCTAGGCAACGTATCATACACCATCATAGTTTAAATATTAAGCACCTTGTTTGACTTTGACCAATGACTCTTGAGAAGCCCCTTCTACCTCGAAGTCGGGTAGCCACTTCCGATTTTCGTCGGCCTTATCAGCGTCAAGCCAACTCGATTAATTCGGTTACCATGCTGCAGCCACTGCTTCATCTTGCACATTATTGAACTGTCCCGAAAAACTGTAGCTATAGTTTCAAACTGCTTCAAATTTTTCACTATAGTAACCGCCAGTGGTAAACTGTAGATGGAGAATAACGCGAGAAATAAATCTGAAAAGCGCAACTGCTCTATTTAATATTATATTTTGTAATCTGGTGTATCTCGGACTTCATCACGATACAGCTACAAGTCCTTTACTGGCGAAACACATACGAGAATCCACTATTGAAATATAAGTACGAAATGCACAGCTGAGAGTCAAAACGATTTCGTATTGGAAATATGAAAGAAACTTTCAGAATATTCTAGAGTTATGAAGACGAGAAATGAAAATTGAACGGTTGGTATGCTGGAAAATTTTATTGATTTAACTTTGAAAAATACACTCAATCAGATTGGAGAGCATTGTTATGAAATGCTCAAAACTGCTGTATATGCCGCAAATTTTCTTTTGAAGCGTAGGGGTAGGAAACAATGTCTGTGAAATTTTCATGGTTTCGTCACCAAATATGATGAAACGGAATAGGTTAGCGCACGTAAGGAGTGAAAGATGACGTACAATTCACTGAAAACGCTGTTGACGTGGACTGGCCCAACCCCGTAATCTCAGTGGTAATAGTCACATTGTTTTATATAGTCTGTCAATTCCGCCCTCAAAATGAAGCCTAATTGATAATTTTCGTTATTTAAAGGCGTGTGGTAACGTAAATCATGCATATTCTAATATTTGTGTAGATTTAGACTGATGCCTGCTTATCATTCAAAAGGTTCTGCATGAGCTTCTTAAAAGTTAGATTTACCGTTCTATATTAAGCAACAGCTTCCGCTTGTCATGATTTTGAACCCTAATTTTCTGTATCTTCTAAAACGCTCATCAATAATTTAATGAGAATATTTTATTTTGATGGCTACTGTGATATGAATATATGTCTATCTCTTTAAAATATTCTAAATGGGAGAGTTTGTTGCATGTAAACCATCAGCGACGCACGGCGCCATCACGGCCGACAGCGTGACATGTACGTGTAAATTTAACCTTTTAGACAGAACTGCAATGTTCAATTTTCGAAAATAAAAACACTCATACAGTAGTGAAATAGCTGTAAAGAAACGTTATGAACGCAGAGAAGTTATGCAGTGATTGGTATCACTTTTTTTAGTCACACAATATTTTCTTCAAACATTTAATAATAAATAGTTGCCATATGAATCTCTGTTAATAGCATAACGTAACTCACTTTGTAGAACTATAGGATCTTTTCGGTTTCGTAGCATACAGAATTTCGTAACGAAAATGTTGTCAGTAATAGAGTTTTTAGTGCTGATACCGATTATATATAGCATTTATTTTGTATAGAAATTATTTTATGATGACCGACGTCAATTGCGACTAGCAGTGCGCTTTTTTGCAAACAATATTATGCTATATGGAGGCAGTGAAAATGCTGCAGAACTATAATATTACTAGAGGGCCTGCGCTGTCATAAAATGACAGCGAAGAATTTTTGATGACCTTCTTCATTGATCATACATTCGTTATTACAACTGCTAACCTAAGCACCCTGAGAAGAGCGTTTACGGCTTCACAGCCGCTCAGTATCGAAACTTTTTGTCTGAAATTGAGAAAATGCATTGCTTATTGCAGCCCAATCAACAACGCTCAAAGTAATAGCTCAGATTTTGTACTGTGGATACGGTAGGCTAGCATATTCAGGTCCAATGGTTTTTACTCAGCGAAAGCTGTTTCATCGACCAGTGAATTAAATTTGGGAAAATAGCTGAAGCAACGAAATCATCTGTGGGAAGAAACTACGAATCAAGATGCATGAGAGTTCCAATGAACGGCAGCAAGTTAGCCCTTCAGGAAAACCCCCGCTGTCTCCTCTTCTTGTAACTGTTCAGAAGACTTCTTAAATGAAAATTCAGCATTCTGCCTAAAAAACTGGATATATATTATGAGGCGTGGTTAACTGACATCACCCGTAGCACTGCTGAACAATGAACATGTCCAGACACGGTCATGCAGGCGAGCTCTGGTCCCTCAGCTGGAGCGCCCAAGTGCGACCCCCGTATCCAACATACCGTCTTTGGCACCTGAATTTTCACCTATCTAATTTGTTAAAGCATGACAAAAATAGATAAACGCACAGATAAATACACATCAGTCTTTATTATACTGTATGTACCTAACCTAACCGAATGAGGATTTGTTTTAAAATATATTATTTGACACCTCCAGTTTTAATAAACTAATCATTCTTTCTTGTTATCATGCCCTCGTAATAAACTACCCTACTGACAATCAGGATCGCCGCAGAAGCTAATATGGCAATTCAGTTTCTGCGCGGAGGCTCAAAATGTTGCTGGGGTAGTTCCTAACTATATTCCCATGTTTATTTTGCAACCTCCTTTCATTTCTCTGCAAAATAAATGCTATATTCACAATCAGCACCAAAAACCGTTTCGTTAGCTTGAGAGCACGCTGAGAGCGCATAACTCCGGCAAGCGAGGCAACGGGAGCAAAAAATTCAAATTGGCTCTGAAACATAATTTTCTTTGTAGAAACTCCAAAATCTATTCATTTGTGTCTTTAGATAGTGATAACAGCTCGTGCAATTTTCTTGAAGATCCGTTCATAACTTTTTGAGTTATACCGCTTGAAACGTTGTGACAAACATGCGTCAAACTTACAAACGAACAAGCTGATCAACACTAAAATTTGAACATATATGTCTTTTAACATTACTAACAACCCCTATAAATTTCATAAAGATTCATTCATTATTTTTTGAGTTATTGTGCTAACAAGCATAAAATTAAAAACAGTTACAAATGAACGAACGAACAAACGGATCATTACGAAAATTTGGTCTTCTACTCTTTGTTATATATCTAACAGCTCATGTTAATTTAATAAAAATCCATCCGTAACGTTTCGAGTTATGGCATTGAGAAAAATGAGCCAGACAAAGAAACAAACGAACAAACGGATGGACATATCTTCACCAGAGGTATTTATTTGTTCCTCCTGACATACCTAACAATCCCTGTAAATTTCGTCCAAATCGGCTCCTAACTTTTTGAGTTATTTTGGTGACAGACAGACAAACACGACGAAAACATAACCTCCTTGGCGGAGGTAATAACAATATACACTCGCACGACCTATTTCAGCAAACCAGCCAGCCAAATCGTGCAGTAAAAAGTGGGCCGTTACTAGCCTAAAGAAACTTGGGGGCTATATGTCGCTTCTCGAGTTATTCTCTTCTCCAAGTACATATACTGGGCTTGAGATAACATTCGTTAGCTAAGATACAATTAATGTGAGTAACTTTCTGCGACTTTTGATACATATGATTTGGGAGCCAAAAGGATGGAGACCAACGTGCATTCGTTGCCGTCATTTTGACCACCGGGCACCCTAGTAAAAAAATATACATAGATTGAAGAGGGCATACCTACCTATGCCAAAGAGCCATAATATATTTCGTCGTCCTACCTTTTCACAAGATCCCCAGGTGAAGGTAAAAACCAGCATCAGGACCGCAAGAATTCCCAAAGAGTTGCAAGTCTCGTGCCTCGTCACACGCTCCACGAGGCTCAGTGTGAACTACGCTTTGGTTAATCGTGTATTATGGGTTATATTTATTATTAAGTAATTATACGAAAGAAGTGTATAAGCTTCCAGCTCGTCTACAGCGCTTCAGATTAAAAAAAAAAACTCCTCAGCTAATCAAATTTATATATCGTGAGGCCTACAATCAAGATATCACTAACGTGATAAAAATGTATACAGTCTCCAGCAATTTCTGGATTTTTGCTAAATATGCTGAACAAAACTATAACTTTGTATCTTGTCTTCAGCACTCCAAGCTTAACTTTTAGTTTAATTTCTTAAGTTTATTGATCGTCAGGCTTTCCATCAAGACATCATTCAGGACATAAAAGAGTATTTAGTCTCCACCTATCTCTGGACTTTTATAAGTCCACCACAGCACGTAGTCGTTCAGTCTCCAAGTACAAAAGCGCTTTGCCTCTCCTCCTCCTCCGAACTTAATAAACTCGAATGCAAGCAGCGCGGGCGGGCGTGACACCTCGGCCAACTCTGGAAGAGTCAGTTCACTCGTCTTTAAAGTATACCTGGTCCAGACCTCGACACGTCTTTAAAGTATGCCTGGTCCAGACCTCGACACGTCTTTTCGCGCCTCTGCAACTCTATAGCGCCGATAAGAGTACACATTGCGGGCGATAATACAACCAGTGCCGGAGATAAGGTTGTCATCAAACGTACCGACAACTTCTGAGGTATGGGCGAGGTGGGGGACGCGGGGGTTTGGAAGGTTCTAAAATGTACGACATAAACAAGCAGGCGAGCTCCAACTGTCGTAAAGGACAGCCTGCGGGGAATTTAAATCACTATTTCTCTCGAGTCGAATGTCACTCGTAACACATGGAGTTTCCGCCGGTGATGCCACGAGCGTCTTCGATTGGCAGATGAAGTTCGGCTTTTGAAGCTTGACATGTTGGAAACTTCAGAGAGTTGCCCTGCATATTTTAGCCCTGTTGCATCGGATTCATGTCGCTGAATTAAATTTGTTTTGCGCTTGAGACCGGAAACAAATTCAAAAGTTGCTTAGTACGATGGAGCATTCGCAATCGCCAGGGCAATCGAGCTGTTGCTCTCGCTTGTATAACGCGGTTCCAAATGGCAAAACCAAGTTCCTATCTATAGATTCGGACGAGTCAAGTCTAATGGGTTCGACTTTGCCGCACAAATCGACGACATCTTCTATCGCAAGTAGGAAGAGAATTTAATCCAACCTCTTGAGGTTAAAATATGACTCTAAATGGATTCTCTGCTGGGCATTAAGATCATGTCAGCAACTGCATGCCGTATTAGCGATTTGAAGTTTCAAAGTCGCGAGTCGAAGAGCTGAAGCTTTAAGAACTGATGTATTTTAGACCTAGTTTTCAATTATTAAATAGGTCCAAAGCTAATTTTAGCGTGCCTTCGATTAAATTTTCAAAATAATTTTTGGTCGGTTGTATAGGATGTGTAAAAGGCTGCACTGTGGCGGTTTGGCGCACTGGTTTGTCTGATTAATGATAGGTGCAGGTGTGTCATGGCCACTCTCTATAATCGCTCTCTCAACTTATGAGCGGACGTTCAGCTCGCACGTCGTCCCTATATATAATACAGTGAAAGTTGGTAGCCATGATGCCTCGGAAAAATACTTAGTTGAAATACATGCAGCCTCAACGCCTCCTAATAAATTGAGTGTGCAACTATATAGTGTAGCCTCGGCCGTAGTTAAGAGCGCGTCGAACAGCCAGTTCATCATGCGGTGGGTGTAACCTCGCCGGGCTTGTCCATTTTTTTTAGTAAATTTATTGAATTTACAAAATTGTTTATCAAGGAAATCGTGCTCTTCACGTATTTGGAGATGATTTGAAAGGTGTTTTATCGCAATTCAAATGATTAATTTGTAAACTTTCGATATATGATGTGTAAAAACTGAAAAAATTTATTTTACACAGAGCAAAATATACTCATACTCTCATTTTTCCATCATTTGTCCCTGAACTCTCTTAATTTACCGAAAAAAAAAAACATTGGTATACCGTATATCCTCACAAAATACGCCCGGCATCAAAGGGCTAGTACTGTAAAAAAATATACGCAAGGTCAGTGAACGAACTAGATGAGTGGGAGTGTGCTCACGTGAGTCTAATGCTATAAGATTTATTAAATAAGACGCCTATATTAATAAAAAAAAGATGTCACGGGCAGTTCAAATCACAATGCGTAGTCGAATCACGTATGTAGCACTGTAATCATAATAAGATATAATTATAGCGATACGAATATTGCAATCATAATGGGCCGTCGTACCCCTCGTAGTGCATAACCCATCGGGAATATTTTAGACAAAATCGCCGATATTATCCTATGCTCTCTCTATACCTCGTCTACCGAAGTCGGTATCTGGTCTACGAAGAATAAGTGACTGCCAGTTTCTAAGCTCATCAAAACATAGAAGTTTAGCAACTCATCGGGCAGTTACTCATGCTGCAGACGCACGGCTGCTGCATCTTCCTCTTGTGATAATTTCTGTAGGTGTGTTTCCATTTTACATGTGCCCATATTAGGGCCAATGAGTGTTGGTAACGCACTAGATCGCACGGGACACTGTAAGTATGTTGTTTTGTTCGAACCGTCATCTGTAATAATTGACACTTAATCTTATAAATTTATGGGGTATGCCTTTATCTTACTCAGGTTGGGTTGTACTTCTTGGCGGCAAGGACTCTTTCTCCGGTAGCAACATAATAGGGAAAAACCCTCGTACCACGAATAGCACCACCTGATCAGCCTAGGGTTAAATTTTCAACGACAGTGAAACAATGGCTTCATATTTCAGCATTTAGATATAGCGTGGCATTCTTATAGATGAAGTACATTTTCAAAATCAGATTATATTGGAGCGCTTTGCATAAGAAGTTGCGTACTTAATTAATGGGGCTACAGAGCATGATAGGTCCAAAATGAAAACTGTTTGAGCAATATACAGTCATAATTAACACCGTAGGCACCGATAACAAATTCATTTTTACCATTCAAATGACCTGGTTTCGATTCATATATTATCAATAAATACATCACATGGGAAAGAAGAAACTCTCGGTAAACAATCAATAAATCTCTATTACAATAATTCTGCTAATAAAGACTATAGATCGGCCATAATATGTTCTGTCTTGAATATTTAAGAAGGACATCGTTTACTGACACTAAATACAATCAAAGTCGTTACAACGAAACTAATTACATTGTATCTGTAGACACGATTTATGAGTGGCAAAGCCTACGGCAACTCATAACATAACCACTTCTTCGGAAAATTTTGTACCCAATATACTCATGTATAATTATATTTTATAGATAAATTCCTCAGACTGCGTAGGTGGGAAGATTCGTGTATCCGGAATGATTAACTGTGCCCAACATAAACCACAGTAAGTGAAGTGTGGTGGCCCAATATAAACCACAGTAAGTGGAGTGTGGTGTGAACTGTCTCACTCCGCAACGATAGCAGCGGCACATCCGCAGAGGCCGTCATTTTGTTATGGCAGAAATCTATGAATACTTTATTCTCTTTGCATTTCTGAGTACGCTATAAGGATAGGAGGGTTTTAACTAGGAAAATAAAATAATTATGTATGATGACTTATGCTAATTATGCCTTCGTCGCAGAAATCTATGATTACTTATGACAGCCAGCTGCCACAGGTACAAAGGCAATTCTATACTTACCCTTATCGTATCTTTTATCCGTCGCGAAAGTTTATGATCTCATGCACCATCATTTACTCCAGAACGTCAGCATTGCATTCATATTTCTTATGAATCTCCCACAGAAATGATTGACCACAAGAGCGAACCCCATTTCCAGGCAGCCATGTTATCCCTCATGAATATTATTTACCCGTCGTAAAATACATGGCAACGCGCGTCCTAACCAATAACAGACGCAGTTAGCTTGTATAATTATGATTTGCTCTTCACAGAAGTGTGCATCCAAATACGCAAAAATCACCGCCACAACTCCATCTTCATGCCCAAACTAAGTTTCTCGTCGCACGTACCCTGCGTCAATGCACATATATTTGCTCTAACTTCCAGTACTTGTTGGTCGCAAAACTAATCTCGAAATCAGAAATCCGAATCAATCCTGGCTTTATCCGATCAATTCTAAGCCTCTATGGCCACCTTCATTGGTGAATTACACAGCCGCCAGCGCTTCCATATCGTCCCACCATTCAGTACGTGGTGAGAGCGTCAACATCTCCAGCTTTCGGGCGATACACGAGGCAAGCATGTTCTCAAATCTACACTTAGAGCTCTAAGTAAATGCGTTATCCATGTAGACTATCACAAAATATTCCCGGCACTTGAGATCGTCTTCCTAAAAGGAGGCTCAGTGCCTCGTAGAACGAATGTTTTTTTTCCTTCTTGAATTAATCATTTTCTTTCTCGAACAGGTTTGGGGACCCGACGCCTGAGCGTTGCATGGAGACGTGCTGGAGTATTGGTAAAGATGTGACTTTTGACACAAGCACCTCGCAGGTGTTGAGTTTCATCCCTTAGCTTTTAACTACGCTTCTATTTATTGAAGAAATGTTATGGCATATTTTATTCTTCAATTTGATAGACGCTATATAGCGTTTATTATATTTGTATAAATTTTTTCCCGACTTTATAGTTAAAAGAGCTATTATAAACTTATTAAAATTCTAACCACTTGAAACATGACTAAATAAGTCTAAAATTTGTCATATTGTCTTCAGAACTAAAACAACAGAAGAAGACAGCTGGTTCCAGCTTCAGAAGTCCAATAAAAATTATTCTTGGTATCTTTCTTAAATGGTAATATGACATCTGCTGCAATGACATACACTATCCGTTAGCATTGTTTCGTGCTGCTTTGCATCTTCGTCATTCGCTCTGATACGTCGATTGTTCGAATGCGGGTAAACGCAAATTTATTTTTACGATACACATTTATGTATAATGAAATTTTCCACTTAACTATAACATAGTCTTCATCCTTCATAGTCATATTTCAGTTTTATGGATTTTATTCCAAAATTATAATACCACTCCTTTAAATAACCAAAGTATAAAGGTTGCTAGAGTTATTCTTTGCTCCAACACATCTGATGGTATCGCTTAAAATAGGGGTACAGTACGGTTTAGCACATACTAGTAATCTATAGTCTATTAATACTGGTACCTTGAGATGAGTCTCTCTTTGGTCCACGGCTTTGGCTATCAGTTTGTCACGAGTAGCCCTCGTATCGAACCCTTCAGATGCTCTTCAGCACACGAGTCATCAAAACATATCCTCTTCCTCAATGCTCCTTATACTCAAAAATCCAGGCAGGGAAGCACGAAAAAATAGAAAAGAGCAGAACGAATGGAACTTTCGTTAGTTCTTGATATGTGATCCGCTTTACGGATGAAAATCTAGAGCACTTGAGGCAAATACAAAGATACAGTACAGTACAACATCGACAGGTGTGGTGCAGCAGCTGGTTCAATAGCAGTGCAGTGCACAAGTATGAAAGCAAAAGGTACATACGTTCACCACACAACTTCATACATACAGAAAATGTGGCTCGTGCTAATCCGAGCGAACTGTTTGTTAACGCTTTAACTCAAAAATTAACATTACTTTTTTCGTAGGTATAACAGCACTATTTAGAATGTTGGCTTAGCCACGGTGACGCACCACGAGGGAAAAGTCGATATGATCAGTGTCTGCTATTGTAATTTAGCTAAGTTAGTTTTTACGGCGTATTTATCTCCACATTTAATCATAAGTCATGTACGGGAATTTTGATGATTAATTATTGTACGAAATAACTGTTTAAAACCGAAGGAAGTTTCAACATAGTGAGCGCGAGTTTGACTGAAAGAAAGACGGTAACTTATCTATCCATGATCAAGTTTCAATTTGAAAATTAATTGATACAATTTTCATTGTCATTAGCCCTCGTGTCAGGCTAGGTATCATATGTTATATTAGTTCTCCTCAAACTGACATCCATAAAAAAGTGTTTTTCATTCACAAAGCACAGAGGTTAGCTCGAGTTACTAGCAAATTCTCTGTATGGGAGTGCAGCAAATTGTGCTGTCTTTCTTTTCCAGTTTTTTCTTATTTTTGTATCAGAAAAAGTTGTTTGATGCCAAACATTTCCGCAAGCGTAGGCTGAGTGGATCCATGTATATCTTCGTGTGCGAGGCCGCCTACTTATATGATAGCGCCTCATCGTTAATGAATAATGTAGTGAGCTTGTACTAGTTAGCGTATTTGTAAACCTATTGTGTTCTTAATAATATTTTTTGATTTTCTATATATCAGTCACGCACTGTGGGAAAATAATCAGGGTAGGCATTATCGAAATTTTTTTCGATGTCGAAAAAATACTTGAACTATCGAAAGAGTGTGCCGCATTACAATCATACCAACAATCATATACTTGTTTCCTTCATGATTAGGGCTGCGCCAAAGTGCTCTTATAGGTAGAGAGGTCTGTGATAACTCCGAAACAACGACAAAAAGCTTAACGGAAAGCTACGGCAGTAACACAACCAGCAGAACAGTTCACAGTAGGAACCTATACTTAATGCAATTTGATGTTTTGGCGTTATCATGGACTTCTCTGTCGATAAGAGCATGTTGTCACAGACCTATTCATGATATTAACAACTTCTTCAAACTGGAATGCTCCAACTGGGACGCCTGCTGCATCGGTGAAACTGGAAAAAAATTTAAAAACACGCGTCGATGAAGACGCAAGCAATGTGCGGATTAAGTAAGTGTTATTATTAATTTACTAGTGGATTAGTGCGTGAAAAATTGACGCAATAACCTATACGTTTGCCTAATGCCTCAAGGCCGGTGCGGAATCTCCTCTGCTCTTATTTGCTTCTTATTGTTCTTCTTTTCTTCATTGATCTTTGTCGTGTTGTCATCCTTAGATCTTCTATATAGACAGGCAGAAGTAACATCTTGAGCAAAACACTCCAACAAACTTGAACAAAATAGCAACTTATATACAATGTGTTCGCTCCATACTAAAGATACCGTTGATACCGTCTTTCCACCTCAAATATCTGTTGCATTTGAGGTGCTCAAATTTTGACCTATGAAGAGAAAACTGCTTCGTCAGAGGAAAACAGTAAGCTAGAAGAAATAATTG
>LQNS02000139.1:1739880-1752485 GCA_001587735.2 Parhyale hawaiensis
AAGCTAATACTCGTACAAATCAGACTAAGCCTGCGATGTCTTCATTGTTGGAATTTCAACTGTCCCTGCTTAAGGTACATTTGCCATCTTCTGCAACCCGGCCTATTTTCTGCCCATCACTTTCAATGGAGCTTGAGAGGACAACCAGAGCCTCCAACCTGGGCTAAATTCCGCCCATCTATTTCGTTAAGAGCGGGACACCAAACATATAAATAAATATATAAATATATATAGAAACACACGGCGGTCATTCTTAGTATTAGATTATAATATATCAACATTGCCGCTAAAATAATCATTCCTCTGAGTCTGAAATAGTGTCAGAACTAAATAAGATCAACTGATACATGTCTAACTGGAACGCATCGTGGCGGAAGACCATCATCCACGGCGGAAGTAAATTTCATCGCCTCATTAACCCTATCTATCATAGTTTCATTAGAACTACTCTCAACTCAAGACCAAGTTTTAGAATTTCATGAAAAACTTCAGTATTGTTGCTTTACTATAAACGTGTATTGTATAATATATAAAGAAACGTATCGAGGAAACAAAACAACTGATTTTTATATTTTACTTCAATTGAACATTATTATTGCCTGAAAAACTGCTGCAGTCTCTTACGCAACTTACCGCAGGAGCTGCACTGGCCTCAGCATTTAACAGAATTTCGGACTTGAACATAAAATGAATTCCGTTGAATGAGTGTCTTTTGTGAAATTAGATAGTCACTTCCAAATTCTATGCAGAACATCTGTCCAGCAGAAATAGTATCAATGTGTGTACCCTATGGTGTAAATAAAATTTAAGTTGTGTTTCCTAAATACCGGACGCATCGTAGTAGCTCCGCAGCACTTGTAGGTTTTCACACTGAAGAAGGCACTAATTCGACCTGTGCAGAAAGCTTGGCCAAATATAAACTAAAGTCTGTCCTTGTCTTAATAACTAAATATCATGAATCTCGATAGACATCCAGCAACTTTTTTTCAATACTAATTTTGCCTTATGTTGACGAAAAACGTAACTACCAGTATATAGTATTTTCCAGGAGACATTAGACTTCGATGAAAGCCTCGGGATGGAAGCAGAGGGGTGTGCGACCGAGAACATGTGTTAGCGCAAAAAATTCTCTCCTTGAGAGGAAAAAACATATTTAAGTTCATCGTACAGTTTGACTGCACGGGAAACGTGTTTGTTATTCACAAAAATCATCATCTTTTCAATTAAAGGTTTTTACTTTAACTAACTCACGTTACACACAAAGAGAGAAAGGGTTGACTGAAATAATCAAGTGAATTATGTCACGAAAGAATAAATCACCATTGTTAGTTATTGTCAAAATCAACCCTTTCTCTGCGTGTAAGTACTCAGATACGGTAGTCCTCATAATGATAATTTTTATTTCCCAGTGAAATCGGGAAGGTTGCTCTTCCTATAAGCAGGCAGTATTTGCTGAGCGATGTGGAACGAAAGTCTGTCTTAGCGCACACAGGCCGCTGCTAGGACATGCACAAAAACCTTATCTGCAGCACAGCACAACCTCCCACCCTACCGGTAAGAGACGCACTGAGTCGGGATAGACAGCTGCATATGAGCTACTGCGGACACACAAACTAATGCACGGCAGACACAGAAACTGTTCGTATGTACTTGCGTTTTCGCAGTGCTGGAGAGTCACATCTTCACACTTAGTAGATGTGACATAATGCCAATCACATCATCAAAACAATATAAAAACCACCGTCGTGTGTTAAATATTTATATAGTTGTATGTTGCGTATCACGGCCCTTAACGAAATAGGCGAAAAATAGGCCAGCTTGCAGATCTCGTAATTTGTTGCGCCATGATGGAGATCGATAGGTGAAATTTAACCAGATGGCAGAAGATGGCCAAACTTAGTTTTCTTCTCCTTTTAATTGAACGCACTTCCTCCTTAACCAAACCATGAACCTACTTATATATAGCTTCTCTTACCGCTGCCGTGGAGTCCGATTTTCTTATTTTCTCACGTATCAAAACTATATCAAAACTATATATTTGCCTACCTAATAGGTCTTGTGATTCCACACACAGACGTTAGACTACGCTACCTTTGGTTAGGTGTTGTACTCACGAGGGTTAGGCAATGCTACATATAGGCTTAGTTAGGTCTTGTGTTTCTACACACGAAGCTATGTAACGTTAACATAGGTCATGTGATTCTACCCACAGAGTCCAAGCAATGCTATTATACGTAAGTCTTTTATTTCTACCCACGAATGCCACGGAGGGCACGAATGGTACTTATGGTCTTATGATTATACACAACGAGGTTAAGCAATGCGGGCCTAGGTCATGTGATTCTACCTGGTCCCACGGAACCAAGCAATGCTACTCTTGGTCTTGTGATGTACACGCTGACGCTTGGTACTATAAATACCTTAGGTTTTGTAGTCATAAAAGACTTTTCAAATTATAGAATAATAGAACAGAACAAGTTTTTTCATCATAATAATAAATTCTTTAATTCTGAGGTGTAAGTGTAAGCTCTGTTAGTAGAATGCGCAAAAAAATGTCATACATTTTGCATATTGCTCTGTCAAGGAAATTGTTCATAGAACATGAAAGTAAAATTGCCATGAGGCTATTGTTGCTAGGCGTTTTCTCTACCTTTCTGTTCGTGTTATTAAAAGCAATGCTAACTACTTAATAATAAATTACAAAGTAAAACACTCAGCAATTTTCTGTTTAGTATTATGGTAAAAAGTTTTCGAGAAGCACACAGCAAATTCATTTTTAGTATTATGATAAACAGTTTTCGAGAAAATAATTCCAGCTCCAGCAAAGAACTAATTATATTTAGAAGAGTCAAAAACTAGCCGGATGTATTATAGCAGTGCACTATAGCCTCTAGGTGGCCTTCCTCCCACTATACCTCTTAAACTTTGTTCTCCGCCGCTCTACTTCAGTAAATTGGTCTGAAATGCATATCTTTTCTGTCTTTTCAATTTTGTATAGCAATGTGAATATAAATATATGTGTCTGTAGTCTGTACCATAGTGCAACGGTTACCACTTCAACAGCTCAGATTAATGACCTTTACATTATAGGGCTCGACATAGCCAAAGCAGCTTTGATGATCGGCTATGAGATCACTACTGATAAAATATACATATATATGTGACAGCGGGACAGAAACTCCCATCAGGATAATTTAGCATAAGGCAATTTCTTGAGAATGAGACAATAGTCCCAGTTTTTAGTTAAAGTAGATTTCTTAGTTCAAGCCCTGCCGTTGCATCGTTTTGAATTATCATGATCGATTCGTGGCGACGATCTTGGCTGTAAAATAACAATGGTAAGACTCAGGCTTCATAACCTGATCATTATTATTACTATGATTTAACTTATCATATTATCTAATGTTTAATGTAAGATTCAGATTTTATGTTTATAAAGCCCAGTTCCAACAATCGAAACACTCCCATTTCATCATGTTTCATTCAGTGCTCAAAATAATTTCAGGTATTACATATCTGAAATCAGTAATTATTGATATCAGGAAACATTTCAATATTATCAGAGAGAATTAAAAATACATCTAAATGACAGCTATAATTCTACATGCCCTATAGACTTTATTGTTTCTGTGAATAGTTTTAATGAAGTAACTGTTTACTGAAACGGATTTTTGGGACTTTAGATAAGTACTAAAAATATTTACGATAGTCCAAATACGATAGGAATATACAGTAAACGACCTGAATCTATCTAAAAAAAACTTTTGCAACTCAGAGGTGAGGTCTATTATACTGATGAGTTAAATCTTCCACAAAGTATTCCAGGTTTGCCGCAGAAAATTATTCATAGTAATAGCGAAAACAATAACATGAAATTATTTTTGGATAATATANTTCTTATACATTTTATTTATATTATATTTTTTTTCATTAAAAGAAATCGCATATAGATAAAATTTCTGCACATTTGTGTACTTTTACCTATATTTAATATGATTCTTTAACTAGTTTTTAAATATGATGCATTTCGCATTCATGGAATTTTTACTATTCCTATACATAGATACGGTATACTGCATATTCTTTGTCGCAAGTACGATAGTTTTCTATATATTTCATGTTACCTATCTGCTTTAAAATTTGGTATAAACATTTGCGTACTTATTTAGAGAAATATCTATGTACTACAAAATCCTACTCTTTTTCCTTCACCGGAAAGTTAGCTTGTATTTTTTCACATTTGTATAGGTCTTATTTCGACAACAAAGTCTCTGGAGTACTAACATAACTCTTCACTCTTCAGAAACGGCAAACCTGCTCAGAAAACACAGACCGCATACGTTCACGTGCTGCAGAAATATACCGAATTATGCCGAAGCAAACCGAAGTAAACAACTAACTAATTTATCAAGTAAATTGTAACTTGAACCGAATGAGTCCCATGAGATGGAAACAAAATATAGACTCTGTGCTCAAGCGCATTTTCTCACAAGACGTGAAGAGCGCTGATATTTCTTTGAGGTTTTCCAAGTCGATGCAGCTGACTTTGTCACCAAAGTCCTCCGATGGTGAAACAGCCTTCACGAATGAAACAATTTCCTGTGGTGAAGCACCATGGCTTATGTGCACCATGTACAGACAACGCGTGTGCTCGTACGTGCACCTGGTTGCGCCGTTGGCAGTATGCGCTTTATCAGCAGATGCCGTACTTGGTTACTTGTACTCCATTCATTTCCGCTACTGAACATTTTACGGTTTAGCAATTGATTTGTTATACATTGTTCTCAGCAGTAGCTTACTGCTAAAAAACCAAAGTGCATTTGTGGATAAAGACTCATGAATATAGGTGAAACATTTGGAATGTACACTTCTCACATGTATACAGGTGATGAGTTTGGTGTTTTTGTTTGTGCTTGTACTGACGTATGAGTTCTACGTTTTAAAAATTGCAATGTTCTACTCTGTGTTCAACTGTAGTTATATGAAAGTATAAAAAGTGCCCTAGTCTCCTAGTAATGAAAAAAAAAGTTTTTGCAAATATACTCGTAGTTCGCACATTTATGTAACGAATGCATTATTTTGTCTACACTTGTAATAGCTATGCTTACACTTATTTCGAACAGATTAATTTTTAGAGCTATTCTTGGTTTGGCAAACGCGTAGTCAAACATATAGCCAGACAAGTAAATAGAAGAACCGATCATCAGCACAACTTGGTCATATGTGCCTTTTAACATTTCTAACCATTCTTGCAAATGTTATGAAAATTTTTGAGAACATTTCCATTCATAATTACACTCATGCATCCTGACTCATCCGTCTACTAAATATATGTATAATGAAGTCATCGGTCTACTAAATTTGCACTACTGCTATTGATGTGTTATGCACCGTGGAGTATCTCAGCATGGTTCTTAATTAGTTCCAGCAGGATACTCTCAATTGTATAACTACTTTTGCCATGAGGTTGTTTTTGTCGGCGTTTGTTTGTCACCAAGATAACTCGAAAGAAAAAGCTGCGGACGGATATGTACAGGGATTGTTAGGTATGCTAGGAGGGTCAGACGATTTTCTGTGGCTGAAGATTTGCAACATAATTTAAAAAGTTATGAACAGGGCTATGAACAGGGCTTCATGAAATTTGAAGGAAATGTTAGGGAAGGTAGGAAGAGCAATTGACCAAATTGATGTGGTGATCTGTTTGTCTGTTCATTTTTATGTTTGTCAGTAACAAAACCCAAAAATTTATCAACGAATATTCATGAAATTTATAGGATTTGTTAGAAATTCACAAGGTACAAAGGAGCAAATTTTGGTGATGATCTGTTGGTCCGTTTGTGTGTTTGGCTATATATGTTTGTCTCAATGATTATCAGAACATAACTCAAAAAGACATGGAGGGATCTTCAAGAAAATCACAGGAACTGTTAAGAATGTTAAGAGAAATAATTGATCAAGTTATGGTGAGGATTAGGACTTGTAGCAAATTATTTATAGACAAAGAAGTCGTTGAGAACTCCAAAACAACAAGTTGCATTAATTACAGGCTCCTACAGTGAACTGCTTCTGCAGGTTGTGCTACCGCCGCAGCTTTCCGTTTGAGCTTTTGTCGTCGTTTTGGAGTTATCACCGACTTCTCTGTCTATAAGAGCATTTTGTGACAGCCCTAGTGATGATCAAGAAGAAATCCTGGTTTCAGGATTAGTTTGAATTTTCGTTACCATTTCGTTGCTTGACAGAGGCATGCAGTCTTAGAGTACTTCTCTTGTGAAAATTGGTTTGCGTAGCACGTCTTTCTAATGAGAACTACAGGGTGTCCAGGAAAGATTTACCCATAGAAAATTTTTAATTAACAAAGTTTAGGAGCACATAGGTAATTGAAAATCGGAATAGATATTTACATATATGTAGAGAACATATTGCAGCATTCATATTTCAAAATGACTTCCCTTTGCCTTCACCAGGAGCTTAATACGATGAATAACTGATAGGTAAGAATCCCGCACTATTTTGTCACCTAACGCGGCCCAAGAAGTCTGAAGGGCATCTTTCAGGGCTGCAACATTTGGATAGGATTTAGCGGAGACATCACTTTCGAGGATGAACCAAATAGCAAAGTCCATTGGATTGATATCTGGGCTTGATGGAGGCCAACGATCCTTGTCCCAGAAACCACTGAAATGGTCCTTGCACCATTTCTGAGTCACATTTGATGTGTGGGAGGGTGCCCCGTCTTGGGTGAACACATAGTTGTTATCAAACTGTTCCGACACCCAGGGCAACACTTAAGTTTCCAACATTTCCATGTAACCTTGGCTATTCACATTAACTCCTTCGATCAGAAATGAAGATCAAAGGAGATTTGGACCCATTGGAGGCAACTGCAGCTCAAACCATAACCCCAGCAGGTTTAACTCAGCGAAAATGATTTCGACTACCCTCCGGCAAGTCGTTAGCATCACGGGCGTACAGTCGATCATTCTGCTTATTAAGAACAGCCTCCACAGTTAATATCTTTTCATCGGACCAGATGAAAGCTGTGTCTGTGGTCCCCTTGAGTTCCTCCAACATCAATTTCCCCCTATCAACTCGTTTTTTTCTTCGATGCCTCTGAAAGTAGCTGCTTGAATTGCTTTTGTATGGCTTAAACCTTATAAATCATCTTTAAACACCATATGCATAGAAGATTTTGAAATCCCGAACTCTTTAGCAGTTTTTCTCATGCTCCTTCGAGGATTTCGCTTCACTTGCTTCTGAATGGCTTTCACCACTTTTTTGGTTCGAACAGTTCGTGGGCGACCTGGAATTTTCTTGCTGGAGGTTGTATTAGTATCATTATAACGTTTCCAGACATTAAATGCAGTCTTACGCGACACATGGAGCTGTTTTATGATGTCCTTGTTGGCGATACCAGCTGTTTTTAAGGTAACAATTTGATCTCGTTTTGCTTGAGACGCCATTTTGGTAGAAGTATTGTCTACAAATTAGCGAAACAAAAGACAATCATTGAAAAGAGTTCTGAAAAGCGCAATATACAATCAAAAATTATTTCTATCAATTATTAAGTGTTTTGTGGCTATTTAAAAATGGGTAAATATTTCCTGGACACCCTGTAGATGCAAAGTGACTTCAGGTGTCAAGTTATTCATAAACTGAACTGAACTATATATATATATTCAATTTATTGATGAAAATTCAGAACTCCCAGTCGTATAATCTCAGGGAAATGCTACATCTATACGAGCAGCTAGAGCATCCAATTTGTCACCTCACTTACACTCCATACAGCAGCTGAGAGGAAATTCATCATAATACAGCTGACTGCAGTACGTATAATTGGAAGCTGACAGCACGAGTCTCGAATTGATCTTAGAACCACTTTTATTTTTTCGGTGGTACGAGCCAATTACACTCTAGTCAGGCCAGTCACTAAGTTTTCCATTAAACTCGGGTTTTGAAAATATTGTATTCATATGAAATCGCTGCCAATATCAATCACGCGCCTTTTTGATAGCTACCCGTGGTAAAGTTTTTTTTTTTTTGGTGGGGGGGCTTGCGATTGCTGCAATGTGTACAGTTACAGATGTGTTCATCTTCAACCATGTTCAAGAAAACTATAGAGAACGCATAATTAGAAACATAATATAAAAAACCATTGTTCATAGACACCATCATAGCTAATCGAGTCTCTCTTGAACCCTTGTTGTAAGCGGCTTGTACTACCAGTGCTATCTTGTTAATAACTGATATACATTTTTTTAGAACAGCCCGTTTGAAAATTTGAGGCAACGAACCGATCTGACGGTAGCAGATGCGGCCCCCATAAATATCAGATAAATGCCTATGATTTTTCAATATAGTTCTAACAAAATCTTGCAAGCTTCCTAGGAAACTTCTTCACGGCTGGCACCAAATAATTACATAGTCGTGGAAACTTATATTAGTTCTTCACTTGTACGTAGTTATTGATCACGTTGCTATGTATGAAATTATATTGCAATTCGTTATGATGATTTGCGAAGATAAAATGAAGTAGTGGAATCCACGACAGCAGCCGCTTAAGAAAGCATTCTGCTTAAAGAGTGCAATTTGACGAGAATCACACGCAAACATATCTGGTCTGAACAAAGTTACCCTGGTTTAACCGTACAAAAAAAAAAGCTTCAGATGACATGTGAAAAAAGTGATATTGCGCTAACTGTGACATTGGAAACAATTCAAGTGATGTAATACAAGTTCCCCGGACAAAAATGAGTCACCTGTTACCAATAAGATGCATAACCTCCAATTCTGGAAGTCACTGAGTCTACAAGATTGCTAATGTACACTTGATGCAGTTTGAACCAGTCTTGCAACAATCGATTCCTTAAATCAATCGTCTCGGCGCCTAACTGGTCGTTCAAGATGGTCCCATAAATTCTCGATGGGGTTCATGTCTGGAGACCTAACAGGCTAATCTAGGTACCTTACATTGCCAGAATGATTTTCATTCCAACGCATGACCGATCTAGCTCGTTGTATACGGCAGTTATCATCCTGGAAGATTGGCAAAGTAGCAGTTCGATCCCCATGAAGATGCTGTGTGCAAATGGCAGAACTTGGTCATTTAACAAAATCAATGAAGCCTTCATGTTCAGTTTGGTAGTCTTTCCAACCACAGGGGCCATTTCCGAGTAAATAAAACAGCCCCAGAACATGACAGACCCAGCTCCTGTTTGTATCGCCTCCTGCGCACAGGGTTCTTTGAAGGCTTCATGCGGTTCTCGGTGAACACGACGGTGGGTATCGTCTACATAGAGACAGAATCGTGTATCATTTGACCAGATGACGCTTCTCCAGTTCTCGACAGTCCAATGGGTGATTTTATGTTTATTTGGAAATAACTCAATAATTTATTTACAAATCTTTATGAATTTTACAAGAATTGTTGGTAATGTTGATAGACATGTGTGATTAAATTTTGGTGATGATCAGTTGGGCTGTTTTTGTGTTTTATTCTTTCTCTGAATGCTTACCATAAAACTAACTCAAAGGTTTAGAATGGATCTTAAAAAAAATACAGAAGCTGTTATCAACGTCAAAAGACACAATTCATAACATTTTTGTGTTGATACAAAAGAAGTCATATATGTATGTGTACTACACCGTTGAAAAAAACAGTATCATAAAATCTATACTCTGTGTTCCTGCTCCATGCGAATTAGTTTAATGTAAAATTTTTGCAGATACGAATGTAGTACTGGTACCACTGTTTTTTTTATGACGGAAAATTTGTGACTATAAAATTTGCCACTTGCGCGCGGGAGACAATCCCAGCATACAGCAGCGCGTTGCTTTTCGTATTTACAGAGATTTTCATAAAATCTATTGTAATTGCTGTTGTATTTAGTTGTGTTTTAGTACATAGTACAGTATTATGAAAACGTACCAGATAATAAGTAAATGAATTAAAAATGGGTTGTGAAACGTTTCCCACTCTATATGATACAAATAGTGTAAATATATCTGAATTCAGTTTATGTGGTCTTCCTCGCTTCTCTCTCTTTCTTCTCCCAGAGTGCCCCCCACAGACCGAAGAGCTGAGTAGAGCGCTCTGAGAGCGCATATTTCAACCAAGTAATTCAACATCAATGAAAAATTCAACTTGGTTCTGAATCTATGATTTCCTTTTGATCAGAACCACAATTTAGCAATTTCTTCCATTTGATAATAACAGCTTCTGCATTATTTTGAAGATTTATTCTAAGATGTTGGGTTATATTTCCTCGCAAACAATACAGACAAACACTACTGACAAACACTACTGACAAATACTTTCGACAAATACTTTTGACAAACACTTCTGACAAACACTACTGACAAAAACTATTGACAAACACTACAGACAAACACTACTGACAAACACTACTGACAAACACTACTGACGAACACTACTGACAAACACTACTAACAAACACTTTTGACAAACACTTTTGACAAACACTTTTGACAAACACTTTTGACAAACACTTATGACAAACACTTCTGACAAACACTTCTGACAAACACTACTGACAAACACTATTGAGAAATACTACTGACATACACCACCGACATACACCACTGACAAACACTATTGACAAACACTACTGATAAACACTAATCAAACACACCAAAGACCAAACCGATCATCAACAAATTAAATCAATTATGTCATTTGTTGCTCCTAACAATTTCTGTGAAAGAAAAAAAACGCTCACAACTGTGGGACTATTATCGTGACAAACATAAGATCAACCCTGTAAATATTACAAAAATCTGTTCATAACTTTTTGAGTTATCTTTTTGACAGACAAAGAGATCGATGGGAAACTCGACAAAGCTAGAGCACTCTTAGAGCGCATACCTCCGCCAAGCAAGACCATGGTTTTCTATAACCCATGAAAAATTTAACCCATTATAGAGGGTAAAAAAGAATGATGTTCAATTTAATCATTAAGATTACTGAAAGGGCTGCTCCGTTCGTCTCTGAGTTTGATTTCATATTTGTTCGCAAATAATAAATAAAATTAATTATTAAATTTTGATGATAATGTGTTGATCTGTTTGTGCGTTTGACTAAAGTTTGTCAAAATATTTGTTAGCTGTGCGGTATAACTCAAAAAACATGAACGGGTCTTCAAAAAATATAATAATTAAGCTGTTAAGTACCATTAAAATGCACAAATGTTTAGATGTTGGTGTTGATAGAGAGAACATTAGGGTTTCAGAACCAATTTGAATATTCCGTTACCTTTGCCTTGCTTGGCGGAGGTATGCGCTCTCAGAGTGCTCAAGTTATCTCCGCTAATAGAATCATGTTTTAATCGGGCTTGTCTGTCTGTTTTATCTCTTAGTCTGTTATTCAGTCTGTCATCTATATAGCTCAAAAAGTTATGAACGGATTTTGACGAAATTTACAAGGATTACTAGGTATGTTAGGAGGAACAGATGATTAACTCAGTCCATTATATATAGTTTGTTTGCCTCATTTTTCTTAATACTATTACTGAAAAAGATACTTAGGGAGTTTTATGAAATTAACATGAGTTGTTAGCTATATCACGAAGAGTAAATGACAAAATTTTTGTAATGATTTGTTTGTTTGCTCGTTCGTTTGTCGTTGTTTTTAGTTTTATGCCTGTGCGCACAATAAGTAAACAAAATATGAATGGATCATTATGAAATTTATAGGAGTAGTTTGTAATGTTAAAAGATATAAATGATTAAATTTTGGTGATGATAGATTGGTCTGCTTGTGATTTTGAGTAATATTTGTCAGAACGATTCTTAGCAGCATTATCCGAAAAATTATGAACGGATCTTGAAAAAATTCCTGAAACTTTCAACGCTGTTGAAGGGCACAAATGATTGGATTTTGGTGTTGCGAGAAAGAACGAATTTAAAATTTTATTAGCAATGTTCTTCAATTATGATGCCCACGAACCAGTCATACATACTATGAATAAAAAATACTCAAAGTCAGGCAACAAATCTTTTATCTTAGACATGCGAGACGTAAAATTGCTTACAAAAAATTCCACATAGAAGGACAATGTATGCTTATCTATGTTGTTTTTTAATATTTCAAGGATCAGTCATCCGAATTATCATTGATGTATGACTCACTTCTTTATGAGTAGCCAAAACAACTCATGCAATTTTGAAGGAACCTGCTGAAATTCTACCGAACAAAATCGTTGTTCCTCAATTATGATGCCCACGAACCCTTATCATGTATCGAAAAGTAAAAAAAAAAAAAATGTTCCAAGTCAGGCAACGAATTTTTTAGCTTAGACATGCGAGACATAACAGCTTTAATTTGAACATGACTAATTTTTCTATCCATTCCTTCACGGATCGTATCAAGGATACTTCAAATATTCCCATATTTTCCTTCATCTAATACTGATGAGAGCGTCGCTGTAGTATCAACTAAATAACTAACAGACGGACAACTAGAAATAAACATAGGCATTGGGAGAGACATCCTCCACAGCTAAGAACTCCTTCTCCACGAATCGCAAGCTCTTAACGGCCAAAGCTTCCCAGGCCATTTTAAGCTGACTTCGTCTCACTTCCGCTCC
>LQNS02000139.1:1756088-1768031 GCA_001587735.2 Parhyale hawaiensis
ATCCACAGTTGGCCATTACGAGGCCTTCCTGCTTCTCTCCACGCATTGAATGCGTGTCTGCTAGCTTCGTGGAGTTCCCGAACATGTTCATTCCAGCCTGGCACGTTTTTCCTACGCCTGTTGCGTGTAATGCCGAATATACGACGCCCTGATTCAAGAATGACTGATTGTATGTCAGACAAGAGCGCACACAGCTCTTCTTGAGAGGATGTATCAATATTATTTATATTTTCCTCCAGGCAAAGTCATTTGCTAGTTTTATCTCGGGCTATGTTGGCCAAATAGGGTCTCCTACCCGCTCAAACTTCACATTACGGATAATCAAATTCTAACATAATTACTTAACTGTATGCACTGCAGTAGGTTTGTACATACACAGATACAAATTTAATATAATACTCTTTGAAGTTACACATACATATAGTTGTCTCTATCGCATACAGTGGACAACACTAGAGAACAAACATGAGCGTTAACCCTTAAATGCATAGCGTGCCATATATGCAACATATACCAATAGTGTTATTTCTACGGGTGTGCTATGATTAAATCAGGCATTTAAGGGTTAAATATAAATTGCAGCGGTGACTCAACTAGGCTACAAGCGTCCGCGGTGCGTCGTTAGCGTAGTACAGACACCGGGCGTAAGCCTACTGTGCGCTGGAGAGGAGACTGCTGCGCGATGCATCTAACAGGCCTAGGCCTAGTGAGTGTCGTTAAGGGTGACTGAGCTATTGTGCAATTTCCAGTGAGCGGATTCCAGATGGCCTGACACCGAGATATGTATGTTTTATAAGGTGTACAATAATGGGAATCATTGGTTGTAGTCTTCTCTCTCTGCCCTCAAGATCTTTGGGAGAGAAACTCGTGCTGCGTGCGAGCGATTATACTTTGGACGATGTCCGATGTCGAACTAATCAGTTCAGTCGGTGCTTCGTGCCCTGGTCGGCTAAGTTTTGGAATTTGTTGCCGGCATCGGCTTTTAGTCGTATTGGCCTGCAGGCGTTTAAGTCAGCTGTTAATGAAATCCTTTAGCAGCGTTTTGGGCTTCCCGGTGTTGAAGATGCTTCATTTGGGTTGTATTACCTGTCCGTGGGAGCTCAAACGTGAAGTTTTAATAATAATAATAGTTACTTCATTCCACTTATTCCCGACAAATTCATTATACCTCCGCCTCCTTGTTGCCAACGGAAACGTTAGTGGCGATCTTGCCCTTTTCCCACCCATCTTTTCCTCCCCATCCGTCGGTCTATCAGGAGTTACTCCACCTTCATTTGTGAATATGCAGTCATTCATGTTTGTTTTCATGTGCTTTTGGGCCCATTGCGACCGCATTTTTTTAGTGAGTTGGGGAGTACGTCAAGGTTTTTTTTCCAGGTTTAAGATTCTTGCACCTGGCCCGTAGCAACCGATATCTTGCTGTTTTTGGCACATTTGGCAGATTGGCGGCCGCAATAATTTTCCCGATGGCTGTCCTAGTTTCTTGAACAATTGCTTCCTCACAGAACGAAGGTCACGTTTAGTCAGTGCTTTTAGCGCTCGACAGTCCGATCGAGTTTTCCTAGGCGATGGGTCTACGAAATATCACTTCACAGTGTCAATATCCCAGCCGGTAGAGCGTGCTATCATTTCGAGAGGAATTCCATAAGCCGCATCTTTCACTATGGTAGCTTTTTCAGCATCAGTAAGACTCTTGCATCTACCCGTTCTAACGAAATCTTTCAGCAGCTATATCAGCAGCATACCTGGAAATCACAACACGTGTAATACCTCTCCAAGGAAAACGCCGACCACAACGAAAAGTGGAGAAAAATGTTGCGATGAGAGCCGGACTTTAACACAAAAATTACAATAAAAAATATGAACCGTCAATACACCTGAAGCGCTAAATTAATCGGTTCATGAAGCTTATAGCGTGGCACGGGGTGTATAGCGTGGCTCGGTACGAGGGACGTATAAGTTAGACTAGGCACGTCAGGGTTAGAATAAGGTTAGATGAGGCATGTTAGGGTTAGCATAATGTTTGACGAGGTACGTTTAATAAATGGGATGGGTTAAGTATGTGTACATAGATTAAATTCTGGTGAGGATCAGCGCAAAAATCATAGCCAAAACCACCGCCGTTGTAAGTTCAGTGGGCCATCGCCTGAGGGAAACTTAAAAAAACAGCAGTATCGTATTAAGGCCAACGATCCTAGCCCAATTCTCTGAATCTACAGGTAGGTAGGTAGATAAGTGCGAGGGTCGGTCAAAAAGTAATGCCTGCTACATTTTTATTCCGCTCGAAGGGATCCGAGGGGGCTGCAAATTTCATTTTTATGTTGACTGAACTTATGACCTGATAGTTTCATCTCTCTGTTGCAAATATTGAAGGTGTGACACTCCAAGAAAGCAATCCCTATCGTGGACGTGCATCTGAAGCAGAGATACGTCATTGAATTCCTTAATGCAGAAAAACATTGAACCAATCAACATTCACTGGCGTCTGGTGAACGTTTACGAAAACAATGCAATTGATGTCAGCACTTTTAGGAAATGGGTTAGTCGATTTCAGAGGGGCGAAAAAGACGTGAAGTGACAAAGTGTTTTCCGGACGCCATGCACTGCCACCCTGGAAAACAAAGGGTACCTCGATAAAGTCGTCTGTCAAGGCTCTCGTTCATCACTAACAAACTTTACACTGTGCATGGTGGTGGCTGCATAGAAAAACTAGAACGTCTTGTGGCGTAAGACCATCACCTGCGGTGGGGGCAAATTCACCTTAGTCATTTTTTATGAACAAGGTTATGGCACAGGCCCGATTCCTAAGTAGATCTTCAGTAACAACTAGAGCCCGGATTTCTAGCATTTATTTTATTATTGCTATAACGACGAGGGATGTTTCATTTGCATTCAATTCATTGCAAAATGCTATTTTGCTATAAGCGCTATTTTGACTGAAAAAAAGCTAGTCATTATAGTATAAATGACCATAAAAACTACTCAAGTACTAACTCTATTGGAATAATATTTGAAAATATAAGTAGATATATTGTTTTGCTATGAATAAATAATTATAATACCTAAGTATGCCGTTTTTCAAACTTTCTTTGAATTTGACCTTGTAGCAAACGTAGTAAACTATAGTCCCTTTGTTGAGATTTAGCATAAAACTGAAGAATGCACCTGCTCTTCCTTTAAATTATATTTAACAAAGGATACAAAATAAAAAATATCGGTTATGCAGAACCTTGATCTCCACATTTTTTAAAAAAAGCATTATAGACTTGTGCGTACATATGTTTGTATTCCTAATGCCTTTTGCAAGTCATTGTTAGGCATGGGCTTGCTCCCTAATCATCTACATACAGTAGTTATCAGTAGAGCCCGGATCTCTAGCATTTATTCGATTACTGGTGGACCCGCGCGTGAAAAAATTCAAGCAATAATCGATATTTTTTGTTAATATAGGCCGTTGCGAAATCGTCTCTTCTCTGACTTGCTTCATTTTCTTCATTGATCCTCTTTCGTGTTTTCAACCTTAGGGCTTTCTTCTCTGACTTGTCGTTTCCTCATTTTCCCGCTCACGCTTCTCAGTAGCTCTCATTCACTTATGTAACCTTTCTGCTTCAAGTCTTTCTTGACTGTATCGCATAGACGATTCATCTCTCTCCATGCATTCGTAGCACGTCTTCGATCTTGAGACTGTAGTTGTCTCGTACTACTTATACGTTCCCCATCTTCCTTCTTGATTAGGCGTGAGTCTTCATGTGAGGGGCAGAAGCAAATCTTGGGTAAAATACTACAATAGACTTAACTGTAACTACAGCCAGCTTGTGTGCATGTCAGCGCTCCGTAGCCAAGATACGGCCGTGCAAACTTAAATAACTGCTTCACTGAAATCTTGAAATTTTGGGCTATGAAGCAAAATTCGCACCTTCAGAGATCGACAGTGTGAGGGATGACATGTATGGTATGGAGCTGGAGGAGCACATGGTAATGGGCAGAAATACATGGAATAGCAAGATCGGCTTCAGCGACCCCCCTTTTAACGAGAATAATACTGCTGTAGAAGAAGAAGTGAAAGACAGAAAGCTAGAAGAAATAGTGCTCTACTGCCCTTGAAACATCACCCCCTCCAGAGCGCTTCATTGACCATCTGCCGAATTAAGACGTCGTGACCTGAGAGAAAAACGCGATAAAATCGGACTCCAGAAGCTGCATACACATTGTCCCGATTTCAAGAAGTGCTTCAAGCAAGAAGTGTCTTCAGATAAAGGGATAAGGAACAGCCTTCGCCATCTTCTGCAACCTGGTCATCAATATCCAAAATCTGCAACCTGGCTTGTTTTTTGCATATCTATTTCCTTCAAAGCGGACACGAAATAAATAAATACCCCAAGCGTTTTATTATACTGTATAGGGATTGCTTTTTATTCAATAAGTACATATAAAAATTTACATCTATTACAGAATATGCTACTCTGCTATAAACGGTATTTTGAGCAGACACAAAGCCAAAAGGTAGTCATCTACAATATAATAAAGACCGATGTGTATATATCTTTTTGTCGGTTTATTTATCCATTTTCTGTCACGCTTTTACAAAAGAGATAGGCGGAAACTAGCCCAGGTTGAAGGCACAAAACAGATAGGCGGAAACTAACCCAGGTTGGAGGCATTGGTCATCCTCTCATGTTCCATTGAAAACTGATAGGCAGAAAATTGCCCGGGCTGCAGAATATGGCAAATGTATCTTAATGAGGGACTGTTGAAATTCAAAAATGGAGATATCGCAGACTTAGTCTGATTCGTGCGAGTATTATCTTCTCCATACATCTAATCTATGGCAAAGTATCGAGCGACCTCAAGTCTAAATGCACTTCTTGCATTACCGAAGTTGAAATCTCAGCACTGAAGATGTCTGAAGCTTCCATTGACTCTCTCATGCATCTTGATTCGTAGTTTCTTCCCACAGATGATTTAGTTGCAGCAGCTATTCTTCCAACTTTGATGCAATTATTGTCGACGAACCATCTTTCAACTAGAGCACTCTGAGAGCGCATACCTCCGCCATGCGAGGCAACGGTAGTAAGAAATTCAAATTGGTGCTGAAACCATAATTTTCTTTGTATAAACTCCGAAATCTACTCATTTGTGCCTTTTGATAGTTATAACAGCTTGTAGAATTTTCTTGAAGATCCGTTCATAACTTCTTGAATTATACTGCTAACAAACGATAAGACAAACGCGAGTCAAACATACAAACGAACAGACCGATCTGCACGAAAATTTGATCATTTATGTCTTTTAACATTACTATGAATTTCATAAGAATCCATTCATTATTTTTAAATTATTATGCTGACAAGCATAGAATTAAAAACAGTGACAAACGAACGAACAAACGGATCATTACTAAAATTTGGTCATTTACTCGTAGTTATATACCTAATAACTAATGTTCATTCCATAAAAATCCATTTACAACTTTTTGAGTTATGGCATTGAGAAAAATAAGGCAGACAAACAAACGGATAGACATAACTGTACCAAAAGTTAATCATTTGTTTCTCCTAACATGCCTAACAATCCCTGTAAATTTCGTCTAAATCGGTTTATAACTTTTTGAATTATCTTGGTGACAGACAGACCAAGAGGCAGACAAACACGACGAAAACGTAACCTCCTTGGCGGAGGTAATAAACAAAAAATATCGGACAAATATGACATACAAGGGTATCTATGATACCAAATCGAATCAATTATTTTCAGTTTCGCTGAACTTTCTGCAAATGTAATTAATTTTTCCATTCAGAGAAAGGAAATAAGAGTATTGATGCTTAGTAATTAGGAAGCCTTGAACCCTTATCTGGATGATCTTTAAAGTTGGCAATTGTATGAATTGAAGCAGGATTAAGGAAGCAGGATCAACACAAAATCTTCGCTGTCATTTTATAATAGCGCGGGCCCTCTAGTTGTGCAATAAATGATTATAAAAAGTGCACAATGTAGTACGTATTTGTACCATTAAACATAAAATTATTTCATTATTAGGATGCGATGAATAACTAATTAATTAAGAAATTATGCTAGTCACTGTTATTTTCGTCACGACATTACCAGTTACACAAGTGCTGGCAGTGGACGAATGGACTGATTCGACGGGAGGGCAGATTTCGACAGCAATAATAGGCACACTTGAATTAAACAAAGAATCTGACATGTTTATGTTAAATTCCACTCAATTAGAACGCACTAATAGTACAACATTAACGCACTTTCTTGCTTCATGTTTATCGCTTCTTTGGCCAGAATCCATTAAGAATAACAACATATTGTGGCTGGTGACAGACTTTGCAGCACAAATTCAGAAAAGCGCTGGTTCTCTTCAAATTCTGTACCCCAATATGTTACACCTTACTTGCCTCGCACATGGCTTGCACAGAGTTGCAGAAAAAGTACGGATGCACGTTCAGAACGTTGAAAAACTAATACCAAACGGTAAAAAATATTCCTGAAGGCCCCAAGTAGATGTGCACTCTCCAGAGAGAAGGCTCCTGACGTGCCCCTTCCCCCACAGCCTATTGTAACGAGATGGTGTACAGGGATAACAGCAGCATTATATTATGCTAGACATTTTACCGTCATGAAGGTAGGACAAATATGCGTTATGCAATCAGTTCATGTTATCTGTAGATGCAGTGTATTTATGAGACATAATGGCAGTATGATTTATTTACTACTTAATGTAAAACACTAAATTATTTGGTAAGCTCCTAGAACGGTCTAGCGCTGGAGTTATCTAGGAACTGAGCATTTAGTCAGGTTCCTAATATAATACAGCATTCTATATATTGGAGTCTCCTATAGGATTCAAGCCTTGAGTCTTGTCATATTTTTATTTGAGTGGTATTCAGGATATGAGCTCCACCGAGCTTATGCAGGGGCAGGAGAGTTCTTTTAGTGAATAACCTGACGTAACCCTGACCTGCCCTGACGTGAGGTAACCTAGGGTTACGTTAGGCTACGTTAGTTGTTAAATGTAGATAAAGTTGTCTTATTTCATTCTTATATATACTGCAAAACTGAGTACTATAAAGGAAGGTCACAGCTGTATAACTTCCTGTTCATGGAATATGCGCATAGGTTGAGAGAAAAAAACATGGCTTCCGATTACAATAATAACTTTCAGTTTTTTATAGCTACAAATGAAAGAAAACTGCCGAGTTTTAGCCAAAACTTGCAAAGTTTTGCGTGCTATTTTGCTACTCATGAGAACTATTTTGCTATAAATACAGACTATATTGCAGGAAATAAATACTATTTTGCTATGATACCTGTAATACCGACTTTTTGAAGTGCTATTTTGACTATCTTTTTACCGCTATTTTGACCACTTCTTTAGGACTAGAAATCTGGGCTCTAGTAATGACATAGGAAAAAATAGAGCGCCTCCTGGCGTAAGGCAATCTGCTGCGGTGGAGGCACATTCAACACCGTCATTTTTGATGGCCAGCTAGGCCTAGTTTTTTGGTATGGGTCACATTTAGGTCAACCCACCAAACTCTTTACAAAAAATTATGAACAATGCTCAACTCCGTCGACCACTTTTTAATGGACAGCCAAACTTACAAATAGCTACATATGTACTTCAATTTTCAGCGAAAACATTATCACCTATCTCATTTCGTTCGCAGGTGACAGTAATTTCTGGAGCACAAAAGGTCGTTTGTTTTAGTGGTGCCATTTCCATTTCAACTTTTTGAGTTAAAAAATGGGAGGCATTGCTTTTGGAACGACCCTCGTAGATAGACAGATATGTTATGCCAGACAGCAGAATATGGGAATTACCCAATTGACGAACTAACTCTATTTCCGAATCAACATCAGTATATGATAGGTTTATTACACAAACCGATAAAATAATGACTGTTTTTTTCGGAAATAGGGTTAATTCGGCAATTGGGTAATTGCCCTATGTGATAAAAAAAACGTCGCAACTATGTCTTCTGTATGAGGGAATTTCGTCCTCGGGCACTGTAGCTATTCGTCGACGACTCAAGCTAATCCGTCATCGACTCCAGCTAATCTGTCGGCGACTCCAGCCCAAAAATGTTAAATAAATAAGATAAAAATAAAACAAATTGCGTGGCCAATACCATTTCTCAAATTAGAGACAGGGCACAGTCCCTGATGCAGCAGGCTGATACAGCTAAAGTCGGAAGCCTTCCTTATACATTGTTGCTGTTAATTTTCGGAAAAAGCAGTGGCTTCATTCGACTAAAGTTTTCATGGGTAACTCAAATAAATTACAGTTTCATGAACTCTTTTTTTTTTTTTTTATGTTAAACTGACGACTCACACCTGCAAGATTTTTAGCGCAAATGTTAACAGTTTTTCATATTTATTCTTTGTTGCTGCCCTTAAGTTGATCGGAAACACTTTGTGTAAAGTTACCGACTTTAACGAGGATTCCAGACACGTAGTATCTAGCTATTATTTGTGGTCTTTTCACTGCTACTAGCCCAGAATCCAAGCGCGAGTGTCCAACAAAGGCAGATGGGCGAAACAAAACAATGGTTTTAGTAGGTATGAGAGTCAACCAGACGCTTGTTTCTCTTGCGAAGTTGTGGTCGTATTCACGACCGCCAAGTTGTAAACTCACCCAGATTCGCGTTCATGTGCCCTCCACAAGCGTAGTTGTGGCCATGGAAACTCGTTCGCTGTTGTATTTACAAGCGCAAATCGCAAATCCATTTTCAGTGCGCTCAAGGGACTTCGTTGTGACGTCACATGTCTATGTTTACACAGTGAAGTTTATTCGGGTTAAACTTGAAATATGCCTTTAAGAGGGGTTGTTCACTGTCGTGCGTTACTTGGGGCTAAAGTTCGCGGTAAAACAACATGATTAAAGACTGTGATCCTACATAAAGCTTAGTGGAGATTTGTTTATTGACAAGGAAAGCCTATCATCCATGACGCGAGAGGGCGCTAAATACAGTGTCATGTCCATTCCGACGCCTTTTATTGTAGGAAATACAATAAGGATTTCGTTAGCAATACAAATTATTGGTTGCTCACGGAAGTACGCCTTAGTTCTTAAACCATCAACAGTTATGTAAAAAAGACACATTGTTCAACAACAGTTGATCAGTCGCAGAAAAAAAAAATTGGTGGCGCGATATTAACAGTATAATGACGGGGTATGGCACACGATGTAATTGCTTGACTCGCAACATTTGACGCCCTCGGTGTTCTATGAACCAAACATGATCGGCACTTAATTGCTTATTTTTATCACCAACTAGTGGATCCACGCGTGAAAAAATTAACGCAATAATCGATATTTTTTTATCAATATCGGCCGTTGCGGAATCTTCTCTTCTCTGACTTGCATCATTTTCTTCATTGATCTTTTGTCGTGCTTTCAACCTCAGAGCTTTTTTTTCTTTGACTTGTCGTTTCCTCATTTTCCCACTCACGCTTCATTCACTTCTGTAACCTTTCGGCTTCAAGTCTCTCTTGACTGTATCGCATAGACGATTCATCTCTCTCTATGCATTCGTGGCACGTCATCGATCTTGAGACTGTAGTAGTCTCGTACTACTTATACGTTCCCTATCTTCCTTCTTGATTAGGCGCGCGTCTTCAATAATAAGGCAAAAACACTGCAATAAACTTGAATGTAACTCCAGCCAACTTAATTGTAACATGTCAGCGCTCCGTAGCCAAGATACGGTCTTGTGAACTTAAATATCTGCTTCACTGAAATTTAGAGATTTTGGGCTATGAAACAAAATTCGCACCTTCAGAGAACGACAGTGTGAGGGATGATATACGTGGTATGGAGCTGAAGAAGCAAATGGTAATAGACAGAAATACATGGAATAGCAAGATCTCCTTCAGCGACCCCCCTCTGAACGAGAATAGTACTGCTGTAGAAGAAGAAGTGAAAGACAGAAGCTAGAAGAAATAGTGTTCTACTGCCCGTGAAAAATCACCCCCTCCAGAGCGCTTCATTGACCATCTGCCGAATTAAGACGTCGTGACCTGAGAGAAAAAAGTTATAAAATCGGACTCCAGAAGCTACATACATAGTGTTCCGATTTCAAGAAGTGTTTCAAGCAAGAAGTGTCTTCAGATAAAGGGATGAGGATCAGGCGTCGCTATCTTCTGCAACCTGTCATCGATTTACAAAATCTGCAACCTGGCATTTTTTCGCCAATTTATTTCCTTCGAAGCGGACACGAAATAAATAAATAAATACACGAAGCGTTTTATTACATAAGGATTGATGCAAAATCGTGTTTACATACAAATTGACTTCTACTCAATCTTCTTCAACAGCTTCTCAAGCAAGGTTTTTCGCCGGGCTCTTCACCAAACATTTTAATAAGATTCTCCAAGCTTCTTTGCCGAGCTTCTATACCAAGCTTCTTCACCATGCTTTTCCCAAAGTTTTTTGTGCGTAGTTTTTACACCAAGCCTCTATACCTAGCGTCTTTATGAAGATTCTCCATCATTCTTTTCCACTAAGATTTTTCGCCAAGCTTCTCTACCAAGCTTTTCACCAAGCTCTTTCACCAATCATATCCACCATGTTTTCCACCTTGCTTGTTCAACAGCATCTTCACCAAGCTCATGAAAACTTCACCATGTTTCTGTACGAAGCGTTAAGATTCTTCACCAAGCGTCTCCACCAAGCTCCTACACCTATAGCTCCTCTACCAAGATTTTGCACCACGCTTCTCAAGGCTTCTTTATAGTACTCTGCAATGAACATACTCGGTAAAAAAAAAGCTCTGAGAACCTTGGTGAAGGAGCTTTCTGCAGAAGCTTGAGAAGAAGACTGGTGATTATATTGGTAGAGGTTAGCGAAGATTCTTAATGAAGGTCCTTGGTAGAGAAGCTTGGTAAGATGTTTTGTGATCGTGACGATATAGCTAGATTTGTAGGAAGTGGTGGGGAAGCTTCATGGAGAAGCATGATGGAAAAAATTGGTAAAGAAGCTCGACGAAGAAGCTTGTTGAAGTCTGGGACCACGTAAACCTTTGAAATGAACAGACTTGTCAATAATCATTAGACAAAAAGCATTCCGTGATTTCAATCTAGTTTAAAAGTAGCGAGTTTTCTCAGTATCGCGTAGATTTAAGAAGCAGATAAAACACAGCTTTCTGAACTCTAATTCACTCTAAATTTGAAGAGATACGTCCTATTCTTTACTATGATAGTAGTAGTTAGTTGTACCTTGTGGTTCTAAAGATAACCATAATCCTGTGCCTGTCGCCACAACTATGTTTGTGGTTATTGGTATCTCTCAGGGGACGCCATGTAAGCAATCTTGGTTACATTTATAATCACAACATTAATACCGAAACACATACGTCAGGTACCTATAGAACTGGCAACAAGGAGACTTAACAGGAGGAAGAAGCACTGTCTTGTTTCACCCGACAGGCTTGCAGGCTTTATTTCCCTCCATGGCTGCTGCTCACGCCGGAGCCTTGCCACCAATCACAACCGTTCTCAGCCATTTTTCGCTCTGGACATTGTTAACGTTGGTCTTGCCGCGTATGACAGAGATTTCTTTGTGAGTGCATTGCGCAATTTCTGATAGGCGCTTGTAACATGTTTTTAGTAGCTCTTCTCGATCATTGAGAGATGGTTGACTGTAGAAAAAACGTTACCAAAGTCTTTGAGGGCAGTAGAGTGGTGATAAGCTATACGTTATACGCTCTCAGTCTGTCGTAACGCCTAAAACTGTGGCGTATATACACTGAACACACGCTCTGAGTCTGCCGTAACACCTTCTTTGCGATGTTCATATTCTGTGCACACGCTTTCAGTCTGCCGTCACACCTTCTTTGCGATGTTCATATTCTGTGCACACGCTTTCAGTCTGCCGTCACAACTTCTTTGCGATGTTCGTATGCTGTGCACACGCTTTCAGTCTGCCGTCAC
>LQNS02000139.1:1768572-1782267 GCA_001587735.2 Parhyale hawaiensis
TTCTTTGCGATGTTCATATTCTGTGCACACGCTTTCAGTCTGCCGTCACACCTTCTTTGCGATGTTCATATTCTGTGCACACGCTTTCAGTCTGCCGTCACACCTTCCTTGCGATGTTCATATTCTGTACACACGCTTTCAGTCTGCCGTAACACCTTCACTGCACAGTGTATTATGATTCTGTAAATACGCTCTCATTCTGCTGCAACATCTCCACTGCTGTGTTCATATGCTGCTCATGTATACGAAACACGCTGCTTCACTGAAGTAGCTGCATACGCACTCGCTGCATTGATTCGCATCACATCTGCACGATGGCAGTTCTGCATAACAAAAAAAAAAAAAAAAGAATTACATAAAAAAACTTGTAAGAATTTTTCCAGTCTGTGTGATTTATTATATCGATATCAGCGTATGCACCTGTATGAAATACACTTGCTTTTGACTCAAAAACTTTTGCAGACATTTGCCATAAAGAATCGAAGCAGGACTGCTCAATGTAATTTTTCACAGAGCAGAAAGAACTCAAGTACCTGATTCGATAGGCGAGCAGTACAGAAGCAAGCCAATGCCATATAGTGAACGTGAAGTAATCAGAGCTCGGTACGTGTCGCCGATTATGGTACGATGGCAAAATCGATGGTACGATGGCTTTCGCCATCGCACTTACGATGGAGAATGCAATACCATCGATTCATTGACATCGGAACCAGAAATCGCCAATTTTCATCGGCGATGGCCTATGATTAAATAACCATCGGCGATGGCCTTTGCAAAGTAGGGCGTCACAATCGGAGATGGACCATCGCATTAACACATTTTAATAATGCAAAGATCTCAAACCACTGACCTCGAATAAAAACAGCATCTCTTATAACTTCGGCGTGTGTACGACTTTAACACAAGTAATACTATTCCTAGCTGATAAAAGGTGCAAAATGTGAGGCCAAGGTTATTTGGGTAAATTAAACCCTGCTTTAAAAAGTTTAATTACTATTAGCCTAATAGCTAATATGCTTCAATTGTAATGACTTTTCAAAACCTAATGTTAATTGACATTGTTAAATCTGGAGAATGTATTAAAATAAACCTTGTAACCCACTCTCAGTTTTAATGTTACTAAAAAAGGAATGTTTCCAACTCGCAAGGCTGTTTTCTGTAGTTTTAGCCTTTTTCGTTACTTTATCGGCGTCGGAAGTACAACCGATGGCGATGCCCATCGTATGCCATCGCCGATGGGATGTACAGCCATTTCATCGGACCAGTGCTTCCTCATAACACCATCGGCAATGGTAAAAATGGCAATCGCCGATTGTTTGATACAAGTTTCATCGGAATAACGCTATCGCCGATGGATTTTTGCGATGTTCCATCATAAAATCGGAGTTTTCCGATGGCGATGGTCTTCACACCATCGCCATCGTATAATCGGCGATGGTCATCGTCCCAGGCTCTGGAAGAAATACGGTAGCTGTAGCATAATACATACTGTTAAGCTTTACCAGTCTGGTACGATTTTCAAAACGGAGTCAAAAAATGGTTTGGAAACCAATAGAAACTAGTCATAAGAAGACTCAGAGCCAGTGCTATAAAAACAAAATGCGTAATGTTGTACAGATCACAGTATTATTATTAAATCTTCACACCCGGGCCGCCATGGATACGTAGTACAACCCAAATGAAGCAGTTTGCAACACCGGGAGGGCCAACACGACCGAAAGCCGATGCCGGCAATGAATTCCAAACCCCAACAGACTAGGGCACAAAGCACCGACTGAACTGATGAGTTATGCATCTAACAGTCTCCAAAGTGAAAGAGTGCGCATCAACCGCAGCACGTGTAATCCTCCTTGAGACCTTCAGGGCTGGGACAGATGAATACAACCAACGTCCTTCATTGTTGTAAACCTTGTAAAACATACAGAGTCCAGCAACCTCTCTCCTGTGGGACAAGTTCACCAGATTATTTTCGGCACACAGCTTGCTAGCTGAACTAACAAGTCGGTCCAGCAGACGCAAGTGACTGTCAGCAGCTGAAGCCCAGACCGGTGAGCAATACTCCAACACAAGCAGCAAAAATGTATAGAAGCATCTGCGGTTAACCTCCCTCTCACCTTACGCAGGAGCCCAATCTTACTGGAAGCACGTGACACCAGTCGCCTGATATGCGGCTCAAACGTAAGCTTCTTATCAAAGACAACACCGAGAATCACCAAGGAGCTAGACTCCTGAAGCAAAGTGTCATCTATCTTCAGCTGTGGATGATGCTGTAAAGGTGTCCGAGACCGACTGGCAATCATAGACTTGGTCTTACTGGCATTCAGATTCATACTCCAGGCCTAGCACCAAGCACTAATGTGCGACAGATCCCTATTCAGAGACTCGGCGACTTCATAACGCATGCTGGGGGCAGGTATCACTGCTATCAAGGTAGATTTGTCGGCATAGTTGATCATCGTGTTCTCTAGCGAGGAGAGCGTATATAGAACGAACAGCAGCGGGCCAAGTACGCTACCCTGAGGGACGCCAGACTGCACTGCGACGGTGGCACTCAAAACGCCGTCAATACACACACTCTGCGTTCGCTCAGAAACAAAATCACAAATGATTGACAGAACCCTACCACCCACACCAAACGGCTCCAACTTGTGCAATAGACCCAGTGGTTGACCCTGCCAAACGCCGCGCTGAAGTTCAACTGTACCAGGCGTGCCTCAGACCCACAATCCAATGCAGACTGCAAATGGTGTGACACCAATAACTGTGCGTCACAACAGCCCAAACCAGTTCTGTATGCAAACTGACCAGCAGGCAACAAACCCGTAGCCTCAGCAAAACGTCCAAGCTTAGAAGCGACCAATTTCTCGAATACCTTCGACAAAATGGGCGTCAGCGTAATAGGTCGGTAGTTGGCGACATGGGGCGACACTGGACCCTTAGGAATGCGAGTAATAGACCCAGAACGCCAACTATGGGGAAAATTCTCCAGCTGTATCAAACGCCGGAAGACCACTCCAAGCTTTGGGGCGAAGAACGTCAGCAAGCTGCTTGTAAAACAGAGGAAACGTACCCACCGGGTCCACACCTCCATAAGGATCAAGACCCTCAAGCAGCACCTTGATAGTACCAGATCGGAACGCCAAAGAGGTTAAACGAGGTTCAGAGTGACGCCCTGAGGCAATGGTACCACATCTCTGCTCTGCGTCAAATCAAAGTGAGCCGACAAGAATTCCGCCCTAGCCAAGGGATCAGCAATGATACCTCCACCGGGACCAATAAGGGGCGGCAACGAAGGTTCAGCACCGAAAACTGAACCCTTAAGCTCACTCTACCAACGATGTGGATAGTCAATACTCAGTAGAGACTCCCTGGAACGCTGCCTCTGACGATGCTTGGCCTTCTCATACACACGCTTAGCCTCGGCCCTATGATTCACATATGTCTGCCACAACGTGCGGTTACGTGAACGCCGCCAAGCCGGATAAGCTGTTTGTTTAGCTTCAAAAGCTAACCGACACTGGTCATCAAACCAGTTTGTCCCGAGACCTCACAAGAATAGTCGTCTTCGGAACAAACCTCTCCAAAATAGACACAGTCAAATCGTTGAGCTCAGAGATAGGATCATCAGTACAAATAGTCTGGCGCCAGGGTAACGCCCTTACTGCTCCAGTAATAGCATTCCAATCATCCCCATTCTAAACGAATACCACTCTCCTGTTGTCTACCACAGGAATATGCTGGTTCAGGTTTAATGACATAACCACATGTGAGTGGTCTGAAGTGCCGACAGGGGAGCTAACTGACACAGCCATCAAGTCCGGGACATCAGTCATAACGAGGTCGAGACAATTGCCAGCAATATGAGTGGAGCCACGAACTAGCTGCACTCAACTAGATAAAGTGCAAAAGTCTAACGCAGCATCGTCATGGCCATCAGTCGGTAACACATATCCCAACCAAACCCTGTGGTGTGCATTAACATCCCCCACAAAAACAAACGCTGACTTAGGATCCGTACTCTGGACCGAGGCCATCGCCGTCAGCAAGCAGTCATGCAGAGAATCATCAGTTGTAGGGCTCCGATCCAAGGAGAATAAATAAACATTATTCTGACGGCCACACACCCTCACAACTATGAACTCATGACAAGTGCACGCGTGCACTGACTGCCGGTAAGCACAGAAACCACTCCGGACATAGACGGCCGTGTCCCGAAATCCAGGCCCCGATCCCACCACCCTGCGAAAGGGAGACTGGAAGCCTACCAAGGCAAGCTCCGCGTCGTGCCTATGACCCGATACTAGCGTCTCGGAACAGCACACGACATTCACCCCACGGGGCACAAAGTCAAGCTCCAAGAGGTTCGCATACAATCTTCTAATATAACAAAGAGGAGACGACACCCCCGAGTCCGACCCGGTTCCGGGCTGCTCTCCACATCACCACAAAGTAGAAGGTAAATGAAGATAGAAAAAGCAGCATACAAAAACTACAGAAATATATAGAAATGTACAGAAATTACGAAATAAGTGAAAGAAATCCTATAAACAAATAACGGCATAGGCAGAAGAACGGTCCACTCGGCAGAGCTACTATACCGAGTTAGGCTAACACAACCCCCAGGTTCGCCAGGTTATGGGGGACGACAGTGACGGTGGACATGTGGGTGTCTCCACCAACCTCCCATGGCGCTGCCGCTCACAGCACGGGATTAGCACAAGAAGAGGAAAACAAAAGAAGAAAGTAGAAGAAAGGAGAAAGAAGAAGAAAAAAAAGGTGAAAAAAGGTTTCGATTGTGTCATCGAGAGGTAGGGAGAGGGGCTGACTGTGGAATGCCGGACACACGGCTATGACAACAGCCAGGTAATCTCCTCTCTGGTTGCCGTTGGCTCCATGGAACTCATCCGGATTCCATGCGCATTTCCTCGCATGCGGGTTCCCACAACCTACCTTCTCAGGTTCATACGCCTGCCAAGCAGCAACCGATGGCCAATGAAAAGGAATACAAGTTTAGTCGCTCGGAATAGAACCTGCCATGGTCCCCTCTTACGCCACGTGCAGGACGGGAGTGTAATTCTAAAGCCCCCACTCCAGGGGGTGGTAAAAATTTTGCGAACGACTATACTAATAAGGAGTTTAATCCCATCAATTTTTTTCTTCATATTGCTCAGTTAATAAATTTTTATCATAACTCATCGCTTTCATGATATGAAAGTAATTAATCTACTATATAATAAAACATTGTTGTTGGTCGCTTGCTCCCACCCTTGCTCCAATGTTGGTCCGTCTCTAGGTCACGCAGTTAAGAGTATAAAAGGAGAAAATGCATGGCCTAAAAAACAAGTTGAGATACCATACAATGTCAGCGCTCAGGGTACCGGTGACAAATATAGCTCTGGATCTCTGGCCTCTAGATCCCCGCTTTCATTGTTGAATGATATCGTAGTAGTTGAATCTGCACGCTGAGTATACGCCTTTTTATATTGAATTTACATCGCAGCCAAAGTTCGACGCTGGAGGTTCAACAATCAGTTGATATCCACAATACGGTGAGCCCTGGGCATTTCCAGTGAATTCTATTGACTGAACTATATTTTCTTAGTTCAACTTAACGCTTAATCAATTCCAAGCTGAATTCACTCGTTATCTTGCAGGGGGGATATTTTGCTGTCGCAAAATTCATGGTTGTAAAGCTTGCGTTTCACTAATAGAAGATCAGGCCAGATGGGAAGAGACCTGTAATACAGCAAAATCTGTACTGGGAACCGGAACAAAAAAAGCTCAATCACAAAATTTTTGCCGTTAATTTTGACGGCGGGGCCCTCTAGTGATTGAAATAAAACACAGAAGAATACAAAATACTGTTTCTCCATGGTAAGTGGTTAATACACCGGTATTGATTATAGTGCTCAAATATTTTTTTAATATCTCAATTATAAAATTCAAATTTGTTGCCATGCCCTGAGCACACCGTTTGCAAAATCTAATAGTCTGACACGAGTACCTCACATGTTAATCGAAAGCACTGATACGAGCTGCTCGAGTGATTCATGCGGCTGCATTGTCAGGGCGACTTGACAGTCTAACAACAGTACTCCACACATATTGATCAAAAGCGCTGCTATTAACCTCGGGAACCATTGATATGGTTAGACGAACAGTAGCGCAAGGTACAAGCTGCACTGTTCTAAAATAATTCACTAATTTACTAATAGCTGATTAATTGCTTCCTACCTGCCTTTCTTGGTCTCTTAATCTACGCCTGAAGGATGAGACAGGAGAAAGTTTATCTGCTGAACAGCGAGGGAGCTGTTATCTTGCTAGTTTTAAACTAAATATTGAAAAGGGCTTAAGTACCCAAAGTGGTAGCATATATAGATACTATAAACACCGGAGCAGTACACAACTATAGGTCAGTTCGACTGGGTCGCCAAAGTCGATTTAAGCCTATCCCACTTGACTTATACATTACTTTCTTGAGACTTCGAAAGCTTTTTTATTTTTCTGATCTTTTGATGCTGAAGTTGAACAAACCTGAAGAAATTGAATAAACGGTCCACGAAGGAAAATCGGAAGATATTCCCTAGAATAAAACTACTACATAGTGGCATGTTCGATTGGGCAGCAAAGTTAAACCTTCAAGACTTAAACTTTTCTGGAACTTCAGACAGGAGCTTTGGCTCTGTTACTTGGCATCGTGTTACAAATGTTATACGCAACGCGAGTACGTTGGGTAGGCTGAAAGCTCCATTTTACATATACGGGGCACTGATGATTTTCTGGTCGTGTCGTAGGTAACCTCCTAAGGTAAAAGTCAGGTCCAGGAACTCAATTCAGCGAATCGAAGCCAGAGCACCTAGCTGCGTCAAGTTTCGAACAAGTTAAGCCTCGAAGGCTTAATTTTGGTGCCCAGTCGATCATGCATCAAAAAGAATAAAGGAAATCTGTGTTATTGGGGGCTGGAGCGCTCATTTCGATTGCGGCCCGTGCTAGCACATATACAGCACAGACAGAGCAGATTGTAAAATACCTATACGCGGGTATTTGTGATGCATGAAGTGCATTATAAAAATGTAAGATGATACTTATACGTCGTTATTCGTTTACAAATATAGTTGATTTTAACATAGGTATTAGGCAAATCTAAGCTACTGTATTGTCCATTTCTTTTTCGAAACTGCATATAAAATTTGACTGTTTATAAGATGGTGTATAAAACATACAGTATAGTTTTCGTACCAAATTAAACCATTTCAACTAGGCAATGATGTTGAAACACAAGAGACAGGTTGAACTAAAAGTTACCGTACACTATGTGGACACTTCACGTTGCTTTCGTAACTGGTTACTATTTTTAATGCTGTTCATTTCCGAGAGCGCTTAAAGTATCCTCTTTTAGCATTGCAACAAATAAATGTAGCTTTGAATGTACTTCTCAACATATCTGTATGAGTGCATGTATGTCAACCACGCTGACGTTTCGACCTTTGCACCTCATACAAAATGTGAACTGCTGCCCTCGAGTGTATGTCTAGGTACATGTGTGTGTGTACTATGATATGTGCGGTAACTGGAGTCGGAGCAATAAACCATTGTTCAAAAGTGAAGAAATAGGTATATTCGTGACTGAAGTGTCTTTTATAGGTTGGATAATTCAGCATCATAATTCCATCTTCCCCTGATAATCCGGTGCGCTGATTCAGCAAATCTGCTTGGTATGCACAGCTACCTTGGAGGCACTTACCTTGCCCAGAAATGGGAGGGTGGGGGTTGTGAGTCGTTGAACCTTCTATATGCATCGATAGCGCCATAGTTCTTAACGACCCGTGGTCGACTGCGGTTGTAGCTACTTACTTCTTTGAGGCCAGTTGGTCTATATCTGCAGCACGAACCACTGTTTGCGGGCTTCCCAGTAGAGGGTGCAGTCAAGTTGACTTCACCTTTATCTTACGTTCCAAATTTTTTGCAAAACCTGAACGATGCGAACCGGACTGCTTGCCTGATGAGCTGAGGTGCAGCAAAACGCCAACCGTAGGCAGCAAAACTTCTTCAACTTCTCCTCGTGGCATTCTATTATATACTGTATAAATATAAAATTATATATAAAAACTATACTAAGGCAAAAATCTAATACGTAATAGAAGTCGACTTAATATAAAATTTACTGTTTCGGGATGCAAAATCCCATCATCAGAAAAAACCTACAAACTACAATGACTTCACTATATATTATTTACTACTAGGTATCCTACACGTGTTGAATCTCTTTTAGATGGATACGTTCTCAGTTTTATTGTTTGTAGGCTAAGTACATGAATCGCGAAATTCTATTGTGATCTGAGAACAATAAATGTTTCTAAATATGTCTATCAGTAAAAATTTACTTTATTTTCAAATCGATTCGGGAAGCATGGATGTTGTCGGGGAGAAGTCTAAAATGTGAATGAACAGAGCTACGTGGTATAGGGGCTGGATGTTAGCTCCTGTACAGACACCTCTCTTTTCACCAACATCCCCGTAAAGGAAACCATAGATATTATTTGTAACAAAGTCCTCAATGACACGGACCTATTCCACAACATGGATAAACCTACCTTAAGAACTTTATTCAGCCTTTCTATCAAAGACCCCTTCTTCATGTTCAACAATAGACTGTACAAGCGAATAGATGGAGTTTCCATGGGCTCCCTACTGAGCCCATCACTGGCAAATATCTTCTTATGCCATCATGAAACCCTCTGTCTTAACGACTGCCCACGTGACTTCAAACCGATCCACTATAATCGTTATGTAGATGATACCTTCCTCATATTGAACAATCAAGCAGATTCTGATCTATTTTTGCAATTATATTTCAATATTAAACATCCAAATATCAAATTCACTGCCGAAAATCGATCAAATAATTCTCTAGCTTTTCTCGACGGTTTAATAACGAACAAAGACTCAAAACTGACCACTGTAATTTACAGAAAACCCATATTCTCACACCTCAGGACAAGTTTTTTTTCACTCACTGCTACGATCAATTCAAAATCAATGCAATAAAAACTTTACTATTTCGAGCATACCATTGGTCTTCCTCATACCTTGCATTTTCAAACGAAGTTGACTTTCTCCGAACATTCTTCAAAAGTAACGGTTATCCGCGCCATTTTCTGGACCACTACTGCAAATTGTTCCTTGACAAACTGTTCGATCCCGGCATTAGCAACCCCTCGGTCAGTAAATTGGACTTCTTTCACTCGCTTCCGTACTACAATAAAGCATCTGTCAGTGCAGTAAACACTTTGAAAACGTTCCTCTCTGATGCCTACCCACACATCAACTTCAAATTTTTATGCAAAAACACATTCACCATAGGGTCCTACTTCAAACTTAAAGACAACCCCCCCCCACACCACTTTTGTTCAGTGTTATCTACCGTTACCAGTGCCAGGCCTGCAGAGCTTCATACATCGGTAGCACTGAACAACAATTCAAAGCCTGTATTGACAAACATTTAGGTGTATCCAGTCATACCGGCTTACCACTTACGAAACCCTCACATTCAGCCCCCCGCCTACATGCCGAGCAAAACAGCCATCCCATCAGCAGGAATGACTGTACCATCATAGACTCTATCAATCCCATCGAGCTCACAACATTAGAGTCCCTCGACATCCACAGAACCAGACCTAGCCTTAACATTATGACCTCGACTGTACCACTACACACTGTCCACACATAGCTTCACATCTGCCGACTATACAGAAGCTGACATCCAGCCGCTACTACGTAGCTCTGTTCATTCACATTTTAGACCTCTCCCCGACAACATTCATGCTCCCCTAATCGATTTGAAAATAAAGGAAATTTTTATTGATAGGTTGTAGTTTAAAGGTTTTTCTGATGATGGGATTTTGCATCCTGAAACGTTAAACTTTATATTTAGTCGACTTATATTTAGTATTAAATTATAAATACATAAATGGATATTATTACCTCTGCGAAAGAGGTTATGCGTTTATGCGTTTGTCGGAGTTTGTCTTTTGCTCTGTTGCCATGGGAACTTATAAGTTACATATGGATCTTTGTGAAATTCACATTGAATGTTAGGTGTGTTAGGAGGAACATGCGATTAACGTCTGGTGAAGATCCGTCCAATCGTTTGCTTGGTGGTTTGCTGTTTCTTTTTAGTTATTTATTTATTTTTGTAGCATAACTCGAACAGTTACGAACGGATCTACATAAATTTGCAGGAATGGTTGACAATGTTGCGAAGAGCAATTTAGCGAATTTTTCTGTTTATAGTCCTTACTAATATTAATAAAACTCTGAGTCAGGGTATCAAAGGAAGGGAATAACCCAAATGAAGCACCAAGCAATCCGAAGACACCCACGGCTTTCCTAATCATAAGAATCCTTCAGAAAATATTCACAGCCGACTGGAAGACTTGCAGATCGACAAGGCCGAACACGGATCCCGGCAACAAATTCCATACCAGTTCCGCTCCGGGTATGGGACACCGAACGAACTGACGAATTTGGCACCGAATCGTTCCCATTGTAAAGGGACGAGCATCGGACGCAGCTCGCGTGTTTCGTCTAAGAATGTGAGAGTAAGACCAGAAGAATGTAGCCAATGGCCTTCATTACTGAATAACTTATTAATATGTCTACAGGGTGGGCTGAAAGTGTGTACAAAAGGTATTCTTCTACACTGCAAATCTGTTTTAGATGAAACTTCAGTAGTGAATTCATAGATGAGGATAGGTGAAATTTACGCTCAAAATTGATATGCACTTATTTCATTTTAGATGCGAGTCATTTTCAGCAGGAAAAAATGCCTTTGCAAATTCCATTTGAATAAAAATAATAAAAATGAATTAATAATATGTCGCGAAAATGTTACTTTCTAACATTATTTAAAAAAAATGAAAAAATAAATTATCCAAAGAGAAGTAATGAAACAAAAATAAAAGAAACTTCTGAAAGTCTCTCTCATTGCTTAAGTCCTTTTCTTTCTATCAGTTCGACAATTCCCTTACTTCTACAGGTGAAACTTATCATGAAACCTCTCAAATTCTCTTCCATAATTTGTAGTTAAATAGCCTTAAGTTCTCATAAAACTTTCTTTTTTACTGTGGATAAAAAGTTTTCATTCTGCTTAGATCTGGACTCAGTGGAGGCCATTTACTAATCTTTCTGACATGATTCTTGGATATGCAAGCCATTGTTGAGTCATTTACGATGCATGGCTCGAAGCATTCTACTGCTAAAATTTACAGCTTCTTATGACGTCATCACTTTGAATAATGAACCAGGGTGCAAAGTTATATAAATGGAATGCACAGTCATTAGCAGAATTTATTTTGAGACAGTCTGGCACACGAAAAAGTCCGATAATTTTGTCGTAGAGAAATCCAGTCCAAAACATACATAACTCCATCATCCCATTCTGCCGCTTGTAACGCAATCGAGTACAATGTCTCCCACATATATAGCGAGCCATCTCCGCCTCAATCCGCCATTGCCGTCAAGAGTGTTTAGTGCCTCGTCGGTCTAAATGACAGTTGAGAAATCTGTTTCTATGTAGATTTTTTGTTACTATTAATTGTACTTAAATGGGAGCAAAATAAACTATCGGTGACCTCCGATTTGGAATACTATTCTGGATTTGTTTGTATACACTTGTGATCCGGCTTTCTTGAAATACTCCTTACTGGTACATCGAGTGTTGGGGCTAAAGGTATTTCAATAATCATCAATTCTCTACAGTACGATACCTTTGATTAGGCAAATGCAATTCTTTTTACTTATTTTTCAAGATAAGTGTCCAACATTTAAAATATTTATTGTAAGTTAGTGCACAGATATGTTGCAACTATAAAAACAATTAGAGAAAAATAAAACGGAACCTTTTCCCATGTTTTGGCAACATTTGCTTATCGCAAGGGGTTCTGCTGTTACGCTACATTATGCAACATCACTCTCTAGTCAACATGGCAAGAAAAGCGGTCTATCCAGGGAAGAAAAGATCAAAGTGACCTCGTTGTTGGCTTCTAGTAAGACTACACTTGAAGTTTCCAAGGAATTGCAGCGTGATCACCGAACAATTAAGACTTATGCAATTGAAGGTAAAGTCAACCGGAAAACTCCGGACAGATGCTCTACGAGAAAACTGACTGCTCGGGATATGCGGCATTTGAAGGTTTCTATCGCTAGAAAACAACTTTCTACAAGTAAGGCGATATTTGAAGACGCTGGAGCCACAAAACTAATCAGAAAGACAAGATGTGAGGTTCTGCAGAAGCTTGAGAAAGTGAAAAAGGCAATTAAACGACCACTTCTAACAAAAATTCATGAAGAAAATGGGTCAAATGGGCTGAAGAGATCATGAAAACTGATTTCTCCGATGTCATATATACTGACGAATGCAGAGCCACTCTTGATGGTCCAGATGGATGGGCGTCTGGATAGGTCCTCCATGACCGACCTCAACAGACACGGCTTAACCGTCAATAAGTTGTTGGAGGTGTAATGTTATGCGCCGGATAGTAGGTGTCATCCTCATAGGTCCATTTGAAGTGGCAGAAGGAGTTAAACTGAATGCAGAAAGGTACTGCCAGTTTCTTGAAGCCAACTTGATTCCATGGCTTGATGAGCAGATTATTGCACGCAGATCCAAATTGGTATTTCAGCACGATAACGCTCTCTCACCCCGAACACGGTACACTGCTAGCTGGCTTGCGGATGGAGGATTTAAATAAAAAAGGATTATGACGTGGCCAGCGAATAGCCCCGACTTATATCCCATTGAGAACCTCTGGGCAATGATAAAAGGAAGGTCTATGAAGGTGGTCGGCAGTTTTCGAGCAAAGTAAGCCTGTGGAATGCAGTAAAAACAGCTGCAGATTCTATTCCACCATCTGAAACATCAAACCTGACTAAGTCTGTTGATAATCGCCTTATAAAAATCGTGAAAAATGGAGGTTGCCATGTTCAAAATTAACTTGTTTTGTCACTACTGAACACTTACTTCAGTGTTTATTGAATTGTTTTGATTATAATTTCTTGGTTTTGGACGTTTATTAAAACTATTCCTGTTCACTTGTATTTATTTCCTCTTTATGACATTTTTATTAACTTGTTGCATAATGTGAGGTAACAGTAAAAAACTCGTAAATAAGCACATTGTATGATAAACTTAGCAAATGACTAAATATTTATTTTACAAGTGCTGTTTATATTAGTAACATAGCCATACATTTAGTTATTATTGATATTTCAAAGTTAGACGCTTATCTTGAAAAATAGAGTAAAAAAATTGTACTTGCTGAATCAAAGGTAACACACTAGTTGCTTTCACTTCACCACACCTACCTCGTATATGCTACCACGGCTTAACAATATTTACCTGCATTCGTCTCTCTTCTCAGTAAGATGTTCACATTTGATGATTTATTGAAATTTCCACTGTAGGTTTATTTACACAACTAGAGAAGCTATAAAATTTCAGCATTCTCAGATGACGTCAGCATCTTTCTTTCGGTCATTTTTGTAAGTTTTAGTTACCTGCGAAGACTTTTGTCCAACCTGAAAATGATAAACTAATATAAATGGATGCCCATTATAAACATACTAGTGTCCCGAGCCGTCATTGTAAATGACGGCATATTGGGTTATTAAATGACTGGTGCACGTGTGCGATAA
>LQNS02000139.1:1795931-1808557 GCA_001587735.2 Parhyale hawaiensis
TACAGTAGGAAGACAGAGATATATCAGCTCACGCCTGCGAACCGTAAAATGGAAGCTTAGAGAAGTAGCAGGTAATAGGCACATCAGCTACAGGTCATTCCGATCATGGAGGTCGTTGCCTACATACAGAATCCTATGTTCTCTTCAGATATATGTGTGTTTAGGGGACGAAATTTGCAATGGATGACGATTTTTCTGGCGTAATAATTAAAAACTTGTAGGCTGCTCAGCCGTTCTGTTCGTCGATGTTTACGTCATTTATGACGTCACTTTTTTATGCAAGTTTTTCGTGAATCCTCCCGTTACATTCCTTGCTTCCTGCGTATATGCAATATCCCAAATTAAAACTCTTGCAACAGGTGCATTGTATTCTACAGATCAGTTCAAGACCAATAACTTGAATAATGGAATTATCAATGCATATATAACCAATCACCATTTCTGACGGAAAGCGACACTACCATGTTATAATAAAGTCTGGCTGAGGGTGTTTATCTGAATATTTATCTGTCCATTTTCTAATGTAATTCAAGTATTTGCATAAACCGTACAACTAGACTGTCCGTATCCTTGATATGGCGGAGTCACGGGCATTTGCTAGCTACCTCCGCCAAGGAGGTTGTGCTTTCGTCGGCTTTGTCTGTCTGTCCATTATTCTGTCTGTCTGCCTGTCACCAAGATAACTCAGAAATTCATGGACGGATGTAGACGAATTTTACAGAGATTGTTAGGTATGTTAAGAGGAACCGATGATTACCTTTTGGTGAAGATCCGTCCATTAGTTTGTTGGTTTGTCTGTCTCAATTTGCTCAATGCCATTACTCAAAAAGTTATGGACGGATGTTCATGAAATTCACATAGTCGTTAGGTATATCAAGCTGCTACTTGTGCTTGTTAGCACAATAACTCAAAAAATAATGAATTGATCTTTCTAAAATTCATAGAAGTCGTTAGTAATGTTAAAAGACATAAATGATAAAATCTTGGTGCAGATCGGTACGTCCGTTTATATGTTTGACTCATGTTTGTCAATTTTTTTGTTAGCAGCATAACTCAAAAAGTTATGAACGGTTCTTCACGAAAATTGCGCAAACTGTTAATACTATCAAAGGGCACAAATTATTGTAATTTGTAGTTGATAAAAAGAAAAACATTGTTTCCATGCCAAATTAAACTATTCGTTACCGTTGCCTCGCTTGGCGGAGGTATGCGCTCTCAGAGTGCACTAGTATTTATTTTGCGAATTATCTTCATTACTAGAATACCAGCGCTGTCAAAAATGGCAACGTACTGCTGTTACTAATATTCTTCTGATGGATAAGTTAGGTACAATTTCTAACTTAAATAGTCTTAAAAGATAAGTGTTCCCTTTCAATTCATCTCAACAAGACGATCTTCTCTCTCCTTAGATGACATGCGGAAAAAATGAGTTTAAATTAGCAAGTAGCAAAGCATTACTGAATTTAATTTCCCGCAGTGTATCCTGTCTATCGTATGGTACACCTTTTGTGCATCGAGAGTTTCGTGTTGAAGCGACAACTCACCCGTCCGTTAATGGACGAAACCAAACTGGAAACAACAATTGTTGTGTCTATTAATATTCCAGTAAACATTGCAACAAAAATATAAGTCAAACGTCAAACCCACGAACGGACGAACAAATCATCACAAAAAATTTGTTATTTATCTTTCAACGTTTCTTACAATGAATGCATATTTCATGAAGATCTCTGCATACCTTTTCAGGTGATGTTACTGACAAACACAATATCATAGAGAGAAACCTTGTCATTTGTTCCTACTAATATTCCTAACAATTCGTGAAAATTTCATCAAGATCCGTTCATACCTTTATGAGTTATGTTGCCAAGAAAAATAAAGTAAATAACAACTACAGCACTCTCAGAGCGCAAACCTCTGCCAAGAAAAGGAACGTTAACGAAAATGTCAAATTGGTTCTGAAACTATGATTTTCTTTCATCAGCACCAAAAATTGGTGATTTGTATCTTTTGACAGTTATAAAAGATTCTGAACTTTTCTTGAAGATCGGTCCGTAAGTTTATGAGTTATTTTCTGACAAATATTTCGACAAACAACGAAATCATTGTCTTTTATTATTTCTAACGGTTCTTTGAAATTTCATGAAGATCAGTTCAAAACTTTTAGTTATTTTGCTAATAAACATTAAATCAATAACAGAGACAAACAAACAAGCAGATTGTCACCAGAACTAGGTCATTTACTCGTAGAAATATATCCAAGAACTCATGTAAATTTAACAAAAAACTGTCCATAATTTTATGAGCTATGGCCATAAAAAAAGGCAGCCAATCAAATAAACGGATGAATGGATCTTCCCCAAAAGTTAATCATCTGTTGATTGTAACATAGTTAACAATCCCTGTAAACTTTGTAAAGATCCGTCCATAACTTTCTGAGTTATCTTGTGACAGACAAAGAGAAAGACAGGGGAACAGACAGACAAACAAACAAACGAATTCGACGAAAACATAACCTCCTTGGCTGAGTTAGCAAAGAAACGGTCTAACGGGTATTCACCAAAAGTTAATCATCTGTTTCTCCTAAAATATGTAACAATCCCTGTAAATTTAATAGAGATCCTTCCAAACCCTTTTGATTTATTTTTGTGATAAATAACCATACAGACAATAGTTTCCACAAAAACATAGCTTCCTGGGCAGAAACAGTTATTGCTGTAATGAACAATTATTGCATGGCAATTTCGAGCACTTCTTACAAGCCCAGTAAATTTTGCCATAATATCCATTCGTTCTGTTGTGATTTCACATTTCCATGTCAGTAGTTACAGTCTCTTATACTAATGCGACATCGAAGCTGTGTTGACGGCGGCAATGAGTGCGTCCGAGATCCGCTGCCCAGAGGCCGTGTCTGTTCTGAGAATATCAGCTTCTTATCGCATGATGACGGCCATGCCTATGGGCTGTGAGGGTCCCCGAAGATTTTCCATTTTTTCTGTTTTATAATATATATTTAACCAGTTGTTTTCTGCGTTTCTGTGTAATAATTCTTTATTCTTTTGGTCTTGACACCCATGTTCTTGTGAGAACTTCATTTTTATGCTCTAATTTAATTAATAGAGAGAAACTCTCACATCGGTCACAATAACTCATCAATTCAGTACCTTCAAAAGACAGATAAAAGATTGCCAGAAGTTTTGGATAGACACTTTTTAAACAAGATACAGTTTGTTTCTTTTGAAAAACAAAATGCAGATGCAGGGCCCGGAGGTACCATCAGTAGTAGAGTTACGCTCCGTAAATAATTAAAATTATTTAGCTGATTCGGTAGATGATCAACGAAGCACAGGCGAAGCTGTGATTTTGTCCGGTGTTTTCTGTTTCACAAGGTGTACAAATTGAGTTTATCACACAGTTACTTAATTAGTAGTTAGTTCGTACGTCATTGTAAAACTAACACCTTTCGTTCCCAAACCCCGTATACCACTGATACGATATTTTCTTACGTAATATTGAAAAACGGGGGCGAACGAACAAATGAAATTTCGATGGATTAAAATCTCAGTAATAATGTAAATTTCTGATGTTACTTTGAATGTAAGATTTTGATCAAATGAAATACATTGCTGCAAATTCTACCAGTGCATGGGGAAGATGGGTGTCGGACTTGATTGGGTAAAAAACGTAAATGGAGGGTGCCATGCAGTTCATCAAGGTCCGATGTATTAAGTATAAACGTCAAAAACGCATAACTATTACCTGAAATTAATGAATCCGGCAATCAATAATGGGATATTTCAGCATTGTGCAATCTAATAACCTAGTTCTTCACTCCAGTAACTTCAAAAATAACTGTCTTATTCTAAGTGTGATGAGTTACCCTATTTACTCAGATTGCAGTATTGAATGTTACAAGGTATCTCTCCCAACTGTCACCGGTAGCAACTTCAGTTTATGATTATGAGCTTTTAGAAAGTCTCCCAACCTGAATTAAAGATACGCAGATGAAAAATCAAGAATGCAAAATAACTTCGTCTATGTTAGATAAATGTGACCAGATATCACGCGGAAATTTGCGCCCGTTTGATGAAGTGACCTGTTTGTAACACTGTACTCGGTCGAGAACTCAAAATTGATGAGAATTTGGCAGCTGTGCAGAGAGGTTATATACGAACGGCGCCTAGTGTTGCATGTCATTTATACAATAAAGATTTGTTGCTACTGGAGGTTGAACAAAGCGTTTTTTATTTGGATTGTAATGTGACAGTTTATATGCTTTATGACTGAAATTTTATATAAAAGTCGGTAAAAATGCTATAGATAAACGAATGTAATCTTCGTTTTACCGTTTATAGTACAGCCTGAAAGCCTGAAGATGTTTCGAACGTGGTGCGCTTAATGTTAGCTAAATTGTAGTCATCTGGTACGCACTGTCCAAATTCAACACGTGAAAAATACCTTAGTATATATTACACTGGTCTGCATCATTTTTGTGGCTTAGGGTTTGTCAAGTATTTCTATATGGCTTCTGCATTCTGAATTTAGAAATATAAGCAATTTTGTCCTATCAGGCCAGGTTTTCATTCTATTTCAATTTTAAGAACATAAATAATTGGAAATAGTGTGTTTTCTGTTGAATTTCATTTATAATAATTTTTTTTTAAATAAATTAATAAAAGAAATTCTAGACAGCGTGCATAAGTATTTTATATTTTCTTTTAACAAAGTTATGAAAGATACGTTGAGTAACGGCCAAAATTACACCATCATAGGTTGGATAAAGAGTTACCAGTTATTGTATCTATCTATTGTAATCAACTTTCTAGGCAACCACCAAAATCAAGACTATGAAAGTGTTGTTAATTAACTCCTGAAAACTACCGAGCTCTAGGTGCATGCATGTCCATTAAAATGCATTTCTTTGTTTGGTATCTAGACTATATTCCGGAAAACTGTGGTGATTTGAGCGGAAAGCGATGAGAGCGTTTTCTCAGGGATATTTGATTAATGGAGGCGATGTATTTCATCTTGAAGTTCACATGAACTCTAGTTGTGTCATCTTCTTGGCGTATGTTACACATTTTTCATTATTTATGTGGTATCTGAAAAATATAAATATTAATATTAGGTTATCATTCATTTTCCTAAAACTGAAATAGCAAAAAAAAATCTGACCTGATTGATCAAAACGAGTTACATTTCAAAGCTCAGCATGTTAAATGCATACAAACACTAAACTTCTTAAAAAGGTTTAAAATGCAGCCAAGTGCTATTGCATGGTAGCGTAAGAAAAATGCCTTCAAATTGATGCGACCGTTTCTTCACATATCCAGTTCGTTCGTCTACATCTTTCTTATTTCAGCAGCGCTAAACACAATAATAATGCCCGTCAATGCACCGTGGTGTGTCGATTGCATCACATTAGCATTTCGTCTGTGGGTACTTGTCTCCTAGCAGTAACGCTAAACAGTAATCGTGTATGGTCTGTTGTAGTATAAATTTCTTTGGCACTTCACACGCTGACATGCCTGATGCGCCGTCGTTTTGCTCTGACTAAAGAATTAAGAATATCGGCTCTAACTATCGAAATAATGACAGATGTAATTAACGCTTTAAGTCCTAATTTACTGTTACCTTAATCGTTAGAATAACAGTATACGGTACATTAGGGAACCAAGGGATACAATGATGCCTCGCCAAGAGCTCGCTATATTTTACTTTGTATTACGTCATCCGTTAGAACAAATTAATGCAGCCATACCAACAGTACCATACAAAGCATGCTCATTTATGCACTGTTCGATCCTTGTACGGTAGGCAAAAAAAACCTTCAGCCATTCCAGTGCTGGCAATACTTAATTATTGTGGCTTACCCCTCCACCTGACGTGTTCACGCGCAGCGGTGTCAGAACACACGATTTCTTCTCAGCGGTCAGCCATTATCGAACCTCATGCGCTGCTTATCAGCGACGTGCATTTCAGCAATGCACGTCCTATGAATTAACGGCATGCCGAGGATGCTTCGCGCCCGCTGCGTGTTGCGGTTAGGTGGAGGGGATTGCAGACCGGGCGAATACGAGAGGAGTGGGTTCACACCACAGTCTTTTGATTCCCATTCGTTCTGCACTTAGCATTCCTATACGTTGCTGTGTCTGTTTAGACCACAGAAAAAAGCCCAGCTTCATGGGTTGTAGCTCACTCCGAATTTGAAAAGATATCAGAAGCTTTTCTGTAGTAACGCTGCTCAAACACAATCAACTGAAGATGGCTGGATGCCTAATAGTACGTAAGGAAACTAAGAGGCTGTTGACAAAACAGGCCGTCAGAGGAGTGAGATATATAGGGCGTGTTTGATTAGCCCGCTCAGCTCAAGATAGTGTTTTCCTTTTAGTTGATAACCGGCCTAACGATGGCTGAAGGGCATCTGACTGAAGTATTTCCGAAAATGGGCACAAAGCAGTACTAATTTAATCTAAAAATAGTACGATGTTGTCAGAGGGTGGCGGTAAAGGCTGCGTGACTTAGTTTACTAGGATTCTTAATTTTCTAAGTTTCTTAATTTACTAGATGGCCCAGCCAGTAATGACGGCAATAATTTTGCTTTTAAGCTTTTCATTATTCCGATTCCCAGGAGAGTTTGCTGTGAAATAAGTCTCATACCTGCAGCCGTGATCTTCCATTAATGGAACGCATGTTGTACTGCCATGAGTTTTGAGAGAGCAAAGAAAAAAAACATTTGAAAGGTGCAGATATCAGTTTGGAGCTTCACTAAGAAAGTATAGTTCAGTAAAAAAATTGCTGCAAATGCTCAGGGCTCACCGTAACCTGGATACCAGCCGGTTCGTAAACCCCTAAATACTAAATTTGGTTGCGATGTAAGTTGCATATAAAAAGGCGTCTCTTCGGCGTGAAGTTTCAACTTCTACGGAAAGATTCAGCTAAAGAGAGCATAAGCGAAATGGATTATACCCGAAAGGAGCGAAAATTCCAGCCAAGACTGAGCCTCTCGAACTGCTACGATGAAGAAATTCAGTTAAGACCTATGCGACATAGCTTATGCCTGACACAATCAAAAACTCTATCAAAGATACCGCCTTTCATCTACCACACCCAGAAGCATCATCATCGTCAAATAAAAGACAAAGATTACTGAGCTATTTTTCAAAGCCAAGCGAAATTCAAAATATGCAGTGTTTCCACTCTTGACCATATATTCCAGAAACTATATTTGTCACCGTTACTCCAAGGGTGAAAATTTGATGGCATCTCAACTTGTTTTTCAGTAGATGAATTCTCTCATATCTAAATCCTTAACAATGTGACGGAGAAAAAGACCAGCCAAGAGAGAGAGAGAGGAGAGAGCGAGTGACCACCAACTGTGCTATACTAAACAGTGGATGAAGCAAATGTGAAGAATTCCCATGATTCTATACAAGAGAAGTTTGAGGTTCTCTGAATTTCTTTGGACCGATTTCTTTTGAGCATCAGTGCTTCGTTGGAAGAATTTCTAATCAAATTAACTGAAAAAGCAACGTGCTTAGACAGGTCGCATTTCAATTATTCACAGCATCGTTGCGTATGAAAAATGAGATCATTATTTTTTGGTACCTGACGTCGTATAGTATGATGTATCTTACGGGGAGTTTAGTCACGGAAAGTTCGAAATTAGTAGAAGCTGTACCATTTCCAGCAAGGTCAGTTCTTCACAAGCCAAATCAAATATCAAACGCAAAGCCAAAATTTTCATTAGTGACAAATTAATTTAAATTTCTTTCCACTAATTACGGACTACTCAGATTTCGCTTTTGACTAATCGACTATAAAGATATCACCGTATAGGCAATGAGATATCTCAGGTTGATGAGTTAACCCTGAAGTGGATAGTTACCTATACTACTTACGGTACTTCTTAGCAACGGTGCAATTACTGGGCTGTAATTAATAATTGAACTACACCCCGCATCTTCGGGCGCTGTTATTTATAGTAATGTGAAGTACCGTGTTCGCCCTTGTACTTGACAGCATTTAGCATACGCACGCCTGAGACAAATCGTTATGCAGTAGATGTTCCTAATTTGTGTGATTTGACCACCCGAAAATGGTGCAAATTAGGAGCGATTGAGCCAAAGAATTTAGCTTGAACTAAACGGCCCGTGTCCCATTGGGTCAATATCTTCTTTGCTTCTCAAACGAATATTTGCCTCCGCCAAGGAGGTTATGATTTTGTCGTGCTTGTCAGTGACCAGAATAACTCAAAAAGTTAAGAACCGATTTGGACGAAATTTACAGGGATTGTTAAGTATGTTAGGAGAAACAGATGATTAACTTTTGGTGAAGATCCGTTCATCCGTTTGTTTGCTTGTTTGTCTACCTCATTTTTCTCAATGCCATAACTCTGAGAGTTATGGATGGATTTTTATAAAATTAACATGAATCATTAGGTTCATAACAAAAAATAAATGACTAAATTTTTGTAATGATCCGCTTGTTTGTTCGTTCGTTTGTCACTGTTTTTAATTTTATGCGTGTTAGCACATTAACTCAAAAAATAATGAATGGATCTTTATGAAATTTATTGGGGGTTTTAGCAATGTTAAATGACATAAATGATTAAATTTTGGCTCAGATCGGTTAGTTCGTTTGTATGTTTGATTCATGTTTGTCATAACGTTTGTTAGCAGTATAACTCAAAAAGTTATGAACGGATCTTCAAGAAAATTGCACAAGCTGTTATTACTATCAAAAAGCACAAACGATTAGATTTTGCAGTGTATACAAAGAAAATTAGGGTTTCAGAGACAAATTGAATTTTTGCTACCGTTGCCTCGCTTGGCGGAGCTTTGCGCTCTCTGAGTGCTCTAGTTAATACTGCACCTGTAAGCAAGGACAACTATATACTGTATATGACGTAGTCCAGTTGTATTTCCCGTATCACCTTTACATTTAGCGTAGGGGTTTATGCAGCCGAGATTAGGCAGGCCCCGCCATTGATACCGCCCCTCCCCATTGATATAGTGTCATTAAATGTTCACCGCTCAGGTTTCTATCTTATAGCGTATGTTAATATTCCTGTTTGGTTTAAAAACAGTAGAACGATGCTATTCTTCAATTGTCTTTTCTACTGATGCTGATCAGGTGACTAAAATTTCAGAACGTGAATTCTTTAGTGCACTCGACGCATATAGCAATCGGTATCCCAGTTACGAAGATCCTTAGGTATCCGTCTCGTTCTAATTCCAGAAACATATTGTTTTGTCTGTAGGTTCTGCCAACTTTTGTCCGCAATCTATTTTTTTCTGGTGCATAATAACATAGATTAAGTGCAGACAAGGAAGTAAATAAACAAGTCAGTGAATTAATAGAGTTAACAGAGTTTTAGTTTAATACTAGACTACCTCTGACCTGGGCCACTATCACCATCTTCTTTGCTTTCGCAAAAAAAAAACAGGTGTTATTGAGTTGGTCATAGAACACACGCTATTTGACCGTCCACTCCTGCCCCTACGGGTCACCATCACCAACTATTTTGTTTCTCACAGGAATAATTTGCACTTTGCCGGTAAGCAAGGGGAAACATATATGTATGTGACGTACGTAGTCCAGTTGTGTTCCCGTATCACTTTTAGATTTAACGTAACCTTTCATGCGGCCTAGTTAAGGTTCATCTTCCGTTTTACGAAGAGAGACGAATTATATATTCAACGCTCGAATTTCTTTCTATTTTAAAACGAAGATTCTGTGCGCAAACAGATCAGTAAAAAAATAATAATTAAAGCTCACAGAAGTAAAGTATAATATAGATAGATTGAGAATGTGCGAATAAGGGGACTTCCACTGTATCTTTTAAGTGGACGAATGATTATGATTATTCCAACGTATATTGCTCTACAAAACAAAAGAGTGAGTCTAAAGGCTATATCGTGTTGGAAAAATGATGCTTACTCCTTTCGTCTCCCAGCTGTGAATGCTTAAGCATACTTAATTGTATGGTTTATTGATTCACTGTTGTATTCATAGAATCTTTGCTCGATCGTATGATTTATCGACTCACTATTATAATCATAAATCATATAATAGTGGAATCGCAGTTAAAGTCTTGAATTTAACTGGTAATACGCACCGTATGCCTAACTCTAGTAGATCTACTCTCGCTCATAATTTATTTTTGTAGCAAGTGTAGAATGAAAAATATTACATCAACCTGTCTGCGAAAAAACTACACTGAGAACGGATATAATCGCTTTAGCACAAAACTGACCCTATCTTATTTATGCGCAATCAAATTTTCATGAAACTTGCAGGGAATTCGTCACATCTTATGGCAACATTGTTGAGTTTGTTTACATTTTGCTATGTTTCCTGATTGACAAATTTTTGCATTTTTTCTCTTTTTGAGGCGAGCTACTGTAAAAGCTTCTTGTATATTCTGCTAAAATGGGACGTGGAAAAGCTCTAAAGAAATTACCATCAAAGAAACTGCTAAAGGCGCCTCTTCTGATGTTATTGCCCGAAAAATTTGACGCCATTGTGACAAAGTGACAAGATTCTTGAAGGACACTTCAACACGGAAAATACGATCAAATGCTGGGCATTCAAGGACTGTTACTGATAGACACATGAGAAATGTGGGTCGTCAGCTACGTAAAAGACCTGGGCAAACAAGTAAATAAATTTTTACGGTTGCTGGGCTTCCTCATCTGCCTAAAACGACAAGAAATGAAATCCCGTGCTCTATTGCTTCTGTCAAATCCCCTCTGAAATTGCTTCCTCTGACCCCAAAACATAAAATTATGAGGATGGAATGGGCAGAGACATACATGAAGATCAATATGAATCATGTTCTTTCCACCGACGAAACCCTGGCAACCCTTGATGGACCTGATGGGTGGAGTAATGGTTGGGTGCTGCCTGCAGGTGAGGGTCATCAACGCGTAAAATGTCAACAACAGGGAGGTGGTGTTATGATATGGGATGGTATCATAAGGAATCAACTTGTAGGTCCGGTTAGAGTACCTGATGGCGTGAAAATTACATCTGCATAATATTGTGGCATGTTAAATGAACCCTTTGTCCCATGGCTGGATGACATACCTCTTTCGTTGCTTCAAAACTTGATTTTCATGCATGATAATGCACTTTCTCACTCTGCTCGAGATCCTACTACTACCACAGCATTTCTGGACTCTTTGGGGTTCCATGGAGAGAAACTGATGGTTTGGCGACCGTGCTCACCTGACGTACCTAAGCACAATTGAAAACTTCTGGGCTCTACCGAAAATGGAAATTTACGCAGTTGGAGGGCAGTACAACTCAAAATCTCTCTTGTGGGATGCTGCTGCTGCAGCAGCAGCAAAGGCAGTTCCACCTTCTGCAATAAAGAAACTAACAGCCTGCAAGGAGTCACGGATTATTGAAGTTATTAAACGTCATGGGGGTTATGTTGACAAATAAGACTGTTTTCAGTCATTGTAAATTTTTGACTACTGATTTCTTGTTTAATGCATATTTTTTTTCATTTGTGTTATTCATTTTTCTCCTTTGGTGGTATAAAACTGTGAATATTTTGTCTTTTTAGTCAAAAAGCTATTACCGCCGCTTAGTGAAATTAGTAAAATTGACAAAATACATAATTTTTCTAGAACCAGCACGATTAGTAGTTTGAAAATTTCTGTGAAATTCTGTGAAATTTTCACTGAAATTTATAGCCAAATAGTCTATAATTATTATGGGGTCAATTTTGCGATAAAGCTATTATTTCCGTTCTAAGAATACCCTATGTAAATTTCATAAAGCTTTTTCCTATGTTAGCTTTTAGAATGAACACCTCAGCGTGCTGCAATTTAACTTGTAGAGCACTGAATTCATATGAGAAATAAAATCATCTTTATTATTAGGTCAAAAAATTAATATGATACGCAAAAAACTGGTGTTTCTCAGAAGCACTCTATGTTCAGATGATAATAATCCACGGTCCTGTCGGTATTTTGATGACCTATGCTGTTCTTAAGGTCGTGGAACTGTTAGTATATTTTGCTGTATATACAGAACGAACTAGAGCGCTCTGAGAGCGCATTCCTCCGCCAAGTGAAATCTTATCATTTGTGCCTTTTTATATTAATAACAGCTTGTTCAATTTTTCCGAAGATTCGTTCATAACTTTTTGAGTTGTACTGTTAACAAACGTTATGACAAACATGAGTCAAACATACAAACGAACAAACCGATCTGCACTAAAATTTGATCATTTATGTCTTTTAACTTTACTAACAAACCCTATAAATTCCATAAAGATTTATTCATTATTTTTTGAGTTATTGTGCTAACAAGCATAAAATTAAAAACAGTGACAAAAGAACGAACGAACAAACGCATCATAACCAAAATTTGATCATTTACTCTTTGTTACATACCTAACAATTCATGTTAATTTCATCAAAATCCATCCATAACTTTTTGAGTTATGGTATAAAAAAAAAAATGAGACAGACAAACAAACAAATGGATAGACATATCTTCACCAAAAGTTAATCATCTGTTCCTCCTAACATACCTAACAATCCCTGTAAATTTCATCCAAATCGGTTCATAACTTTTTGAGTTATCTTGGTGACAGACAAAGAGACAGA
>LQNS02000139.1:1815616-1828942 GCA_001587735.2 Parhyale hawaiensis
AGAAGAACAGATTGAAGAAAGATCACTATGAGTAACTGGTGAGAAGGAAGCAAAATGGGCACGAAAGACAGACAAGACAATCGTGATGACGACCCAACGGGTCACGGGTCGTCTAGTAATAATTAAAGCTCACAGAATTTAAGTATACTATAGATAGATTGAGAATGCGCGAATAAGGGGACTTCCGCTGTATTTTTTAAGGGGACGAATGATTATGATTATTCCAACGTATATTGCTCTACAAAACAAAGAGTCAGTTTAAAGGGTATATTGTCTTGGAAAAATGATGCTTACTCCTTTCGTCTCCCAGCTGTGCATGCCTAAGCATACTTAATTGTATGATTTATTGATTCATTGTTGTATTCATAGAATCTTTGCTCGATCGTATGATTTATCGACTCACTATTATAATCATAAACCATATAATAATGGAATTGCAGTTAAAGTCTTGAGTTTAATTAGAAATACGCACCGTATGCCCAACTCTAATAGGTCTACTCTCGCTCTTAATTTATTTTTGTAGCATGTTTAAAATGAAAAATATTACATTAACCTGTCTGCGAAAAAACTACACTGAGAACGGATATAATAGCTTTAGCACAAAACTGACCAAAACTCATTTATGCGTCATAAAATTTTCCTGAAATTTGCAGGGAAATCGTGACATTTTATGTCAACATTGTTAAGCTTGTTTACATATTGCTATGTTTCCTGAATGACAACTTTTTGCATTTTTTCTCTTTTTGAGGTGAACGACAGTAAAGGCTTCTTGTATATTCTGCTAAAATGGGACGAGAAAAAGCTCTAACTAACGAGGAGAAAGAAATTATCATCTAAGAAACTGCTAACGGCGCCTCTTCTGATGTTATTGCCCGAAAAATTGGACGTCATTTTGACACAGTGACAAGATTCTTGATAGACACTTCAACACGGAAAAAACGATCAAATGCTGGGCATCCAAGGACTGTTACTAATAGACACATGAGAAATGTGGTTCGTCAGCTACGTAAAAGACCCGGGCAAACAAGTAAATCAATTTTTACGGTTGCTGGGCTTCCTGATGTGCCTAACACCACAAGAAATGACATGCTTTGCTCTATTGCTTCTGTCAAACCCCTCTGAAATTGCTTCCTCTGACCCCAAGACATAAAATTTTGAGGATGAAATGGGCAGAGACATACATGAAGATCAATATGAATCATGTTCTTTTCACCGACGAAACCCTAGCAACCCTTGATGGACCTGATGGGTGGAGTAATGGTTGGGTGCTGCCTGGAGGTGAGGGTCATCAACGTGTAAAACGTCAACAACAGCTAGGTTGGTGGTGTTATGATATAGGGTGGTATCATAGGGAATCAACTTGTAGGTCCGGTTAGAGTACCTGATTGCGTGAAAATTATATCTGCATAATATTGTGGCATGTTAAAAGAAGCCTTTGTCCCATGGCTGGATGACATACCCCTTTCGTTGCTTCAAAACTTGATTTTCATGCGTGATAATGCACCTTCTCACTCTGCTCGTGCTACCACAGCAATTCTGGACTCTTTGGGATTCCATGGATAGAAACTGATGGTTTTGCCACCGTGCTCACCTGACCTAAACCCAATTGAAAACTTCTGGGCCCTACTGAAAAGGGAAATTTACGCAGATGGAGAGCAGTACAACTCAAAATCTCTCTTGTGGGATGCTGCTGCTGCAACTGCAAAGGCAGTTCCACCTTCTGCAAAAAAGAAACTAACAGCCTGCAAGGATTCAAGGATTATTGAAGTTATTAAACGTCATGGGGGTTATGTTGACATATAAGACTTTTTTCAATCATTGTAAACTTTTGATTACTGATTTTTTGTTTAATGCATATATTTTTCATTTGTGTTATTCATTTTTACCCCTTTGGTGGTATAAAACTGTGAATATTTTGTCTTTTTAGTCAAGAAGCTATTACCGCCGCTCAGTGAAATTAGTAAAATTGATAAAAAACATATTTTTTCTAGAACCAGCACGATTAGCAGTTTGAAAATTTCTGTGAAATTTTCCTGAAATTTATAGCCAAATAGTCTATATGTGGTCAATTCTGCGATAAAGCTATTATTTCCGTTCTAAGGATATGTAAATTTCATAAATCTTTTTCCTACGTTAGCTTTTAGAATGAACACCTCAGCGTGCTGCAGTTTAACTTGTAGAGCACTGCACTGAATTCATATGAGAAATAAAATCATCATTATTATTAGGTCATAATATTAATATGATAGGCAAAACACTGGTGTTTCTCAGAAGCACTCTATCTTCACATGATAATAATCCACGGTCCTGTAGGTATATTGATGACGTATGCTGTTCTTAAAGTCGTAGAACTGTTAGTATATTTTGCTGTAGATAGAGGACGAATAAAAAGTGTATGAGCAGGACCCTCGTCGAACTCCCGGGAAACTTTGATGTTGTGAAGAAAGTCTAAAATTCACGCTGAGATGGCTTGTATTGAATGAAACTAAGAACTTATAATGTAAATGAATAGGTATTTTTTACTGTGAAAGCAGTTTTGCAATAGTAAGTCCCTCAGGAAACTATGGGAAAAAGAGGAGGGGGCGAAACAAACCCGGTGGCGCTCATAATGCTCCACATTGTAACTATTGTCATGACGTACCAATTTTATACTTTAGCTTCAACTTGTTTTTTTTTCTCAATTTAGCAAAGTAATGTTAAAAAATCGCACTGGGACAAAACAAAATGCTTGGAAAGGTATATTTAAGTACGCCAGCAAGCATTTCGCCATCTGGTGTAAATGGCTTTCTCAGAAAAAAGACCGCGTGAGCTGCACACCCTCATTATCTCTGGGCCACACTATGCAATCTCCCGCTCAGGTTATGACTGGGCATTCAACTCGTATGTTCACCCTACCGTATCTATGCTACTGCGTTTCACGGAGTGTCGGAAAGACGTACGAAACAAACGTCCGTTCGTAGGTTGACCGTGGGACTGTATATTGTGGGACCGGCATATTACTCGTCAACTTCCAGTGATGTTGGGGAGCATTCAACGAATTATTAGGTAAAATTCTAGTTACTTCTTGGCATATTCACGATAGCTATAGTAAAAAATGCCCTCTGTCTCTCCTTCCCATCAACAAAGAAAACAGGATTTATATTTATTTTCAGGTGTACGAAGTGAGACAAGTACTGGGTCGTTTGAATATTGAATTCGTGAAAAGCAGCAGCTTTCGCAACATCTTGCTGCGGAGAAATCGAATTTTTCTTCTAAGCAGGCAGTAATTTGCAAGAATATAAATAAATGAGTTTCAGACGAATAGCTAAGGGGACGTAGCGCTTTCATCAGTGCTGCAGTTCGCAAAAATGATGCTAAAATGATTGTCATCAAACTCGACAGGAGTCTGTCCAATACTTAGCTGTTTATATTCGTCTATTGGTCCAGTTTCATGCCAAAATTATAGACGACTATCATATATTATCTGATGGTGTTCTAATAGACACCGGATATTTGCCTGCAACTTTTCGAAAGGGAAACACTTTCACGCTTGGAAGTAGTTGAGTTTTATTTTATTTGAATGCAACTGCCCACAGATTACATAGATTGATACTTATTAATTTTTGAAGGAATAGAAAAAGGATGGTAATATTCTACTGAAGAGAAATGGGCCGCCATTATATTAATTGAAATCTAAGATCAAGCACGCAGGCGTGGTGTAGCATCAACAGCGGAATCACCAAGACAAAAATGAGACATAATTAAGTGGAAATTCATCTAAGTGTTATACATACGCCGTCGTTTTTCACGGTCTCATCCACTGTCGCTCATAAAGTATAATGTGCTGAGTTGATTGCGACATGATTTTAAAAATTTGTGATGTTACTGTACGTAAAGTACTCTTCTGTTGCGCTTGAACAGACAATTTCCCAATTTTCTAAGTTATACATTACCGAATATAAATTGTATCATTTCCTTATGGATAAAAATTAGATATGGTGTGCTATTGTATTCATATGTTGATCGCCACATATTAATGCATGCTACTTTCATTATGGCAGAAGCGCTTCTCAGTTTAACTGCATGGTACAACATATATTTCATGGTCAACTCAACTGCCTCGTTACTGCCGTACACTGTTGTACAGTGTTAATATAGCCAGACTGCATGCGGCTTTGTCGTTGCCTGAAAACCTCCTATTTCAATCAATTAATCAGCTTTATTAAGCCCAAACAGGGAGATGGCACACTTGTATGGAATGCAGCTTATTATTACTGGGTTAAATTATAATTTGATACATAAAACAGGTAAAAGTATCAATTACTACCCTGCATTGTGGCCAATTCTTGGTTCCTGTTTGGTAAAAGTAAGGACACTTCTATTCTGATAGTAGACTGAAAGCGCATTTCCTCGTTCTGACTTTCAGGCAGTCAGCATACCTATGAGCAAATACCACAGTAGGGCGTGACTTCGGCACATTAATCAGCCCTCGTCCAATGCGACCAAAGCGGGCTACTGTAGCTACGAAATAGCCGGCGTCATCCCACCGCGTGGAGCATCCGCATGTTTCACCTAAGTCCTGGTTATAGGAAAATTGTCAGTGATTTTGTGAACCAGTAAAGAGAAGCGAGAAGCAGTGTTTGTGTTGGTGACTTCTGCATCAGTGAGACCTGTGACTTTATCGGCGAGCAGGTTTCGTTTTCTTTTTCTAAGTTTAATGTCCATGCAGGCAGTTTTGACAGTATTTTATTTCAAGCAGCGTTTGCTAACTTTGTTCTCGCAAATTGAAAGTAGCTTTTGCAGCACCCTGGTATGGCGCAAAGCAAGGGCCATGTCAGCAGCATAGCTGAGAGTATTAACTGTATTACCATCAATATATGTACCATTAATATGGTACTTTTCTCTACTTGCGTTCAGTTGGGTGTGGAAATAGTCAATGAAGATATTAAAGAGCATCGAGGAGAGTAGCCCTACCTGCCGCATGTCATTAGTCATTCTAAACGGTGATGACATTGCTGTTCCCCATTTTATGAAGCACTTCTGAGTTTGGAATCAATAGTTTAGAGCTTTAAGGATGTAGTGGGGTATTTATCTTTCAACCATGAATTTAAATAGCGAATGGGGGTGAACACAGTCAAGTACAACTTCAGCGTCCAGAAAACATAGGTACATCAGAGATCCATCGTCAGTGAGTGTAAATATATCCATTTCTATCCCATGTTTAGCTTTGAAGCCAAACTAGCTATCCGCCGACACCATGAAGACGTAATGGTGACATAATCGAGTGTCTCTAGCAGTAGTGCTACTACTTTCAAAAGAGCAGTAGCCACTGCTATATGTCCATAATTGCTCCTGTTAATTACACATTTAGCTTTGCTTTTGACTATTGGTAATATTTTATCGCCGTCATCCGGGAGGAAACCCAAAGTAAACCACCTCATGGTGAGAGAAATTGCAAGGATCGTTACCGGCCAGCTTTTCGGGGGCTGTATTTATAAGTTTCAGCAAGGATATAGTCCGCACCTAAAGTCTTTTTATTCTTTAGCTCCTATAGTATTCGACGAACTTAGCCTTGGGACACGGTGCATTGTACATCAGGTGAAGCCTGATAATCAAGGATACTGTCAACGAGATCTTTATGATTATTATCTCTAAAGAAGTTCATGATACCAGCATAATGAGCTACGTTACTTTCTCCAGTGAAGTCAGTCACTCACTGTACAACAGTGTGGGCTTCCCTACGGCTTTAGTTTTCTTCAGTAATTAATGGGTTAGATTTTGAAACGATTTTTCCGCTCTAATGTCATTTTCACATCTACGCACTTGCTTGACTAAAATGCGACAGATTGTGCAGCCTAATTTTTTGTTATTCTTCACTCTGTTCTGAATAATTATTGAACTTATGCTTCCGATAGGGCACCTTACGTGAAGCCGAGTGTGGCTAATTTTGAAAGCATTAGTGTATATAAGACTTCTCTAACATATTCAGAGCGGCCATTTTTATTTTCTTAAAACAGAAAAATTACAACTTGTGCGATGCTTATCCTTACGAAAAAAAGACGAACAGGGTCCCTCGTCTGCCGATCGGTCAAAGTATTCTCTCTGTCACCAGATGTATGCAAACATCATTAATTAATTTCGATGAGGTGCGATCGACGACGGACGGCGACTCGCTTACAGCGTTCCTCAATTTCGGTGTTCAGGACCAGAAGTAGACGAGATCCGTGCCGTGGAGGCTCTCTGACTAATTTGGTCATAAAGTTGGTCTCGAGACACTCCTATGATACACTAATAGTGTCGGCCGATAAGGAACGGCTGGCGGGACTGTGCTGACTTGGGGTGCGCTCTGGTGGAGCTCTCTGCTCGGGAGGTGTGGTGTTCTGATGAGAGAAGAGGGACAAACAAAAATTGACGATGACGAGATATAAGGAAAACAGGGAAAACCGCTGAAGAATATTCATGAAACAAGAGTCACCGAGAAAAAGAAAAACAGAGGAGAACGCTACGAAAGGAGGAAAATATAAACATTAAACTTAACAAAATTTGATCATATTCTTACTGTATATTCATGATGTTTTAAATACTCTAAGCCTTACTGGTAAATGCTCGATGAAATATTGCGCAGTTGCAAGTTCAAACGAGTGGCACAATAAAGAGTTTAATGAAATGGGCACGTGCTCATTAAAGAATTTTTCTCGTTGAATGTAAATTATAAGGTGTCACCAATGTCGAACCCCATGTTTGCATGCTTATGCTTACTTGTTATAGAAATTTTTACTTTATGTGCCAAGTTCTTGCCTCAAGCGCTTTAAAAAATGCATGGATATAAATGTACAACATTTTGAACACGTAATTTATATAACTGGTAAACAAAGCAACAATAAGTAATTACTCATGAAAAAGTACATCCTAGTTTTTCTAATGCACGTATCCTATTTGGTTGACTTTTTGTGATCCCTTGTGTATAGATTAGAGAAAGGCAGAAGTTCAGAACAGTTCGAGACTGGCAATAAAAAATCAGAACAAAGATTTCTTTCGTTGGCCCTTTGCAAATAGTTTGCAATATAAAATTTTAGTTGGCGTAGGGAAACTTGATAATTTCCAAGCACGGGAAGCGTCACTCAGTTCTGCAGCCCGTGAGCTATAAACAATAGTTTAAGTTGGGGCCGATGTCCATTGATGAATGTTTTTATAGATAAAGCAACCTTTGACTTTAAGAGTTATTTTAAGCTAGCTCTTCAGCCTTAGTCTGAATTAGTTTTCTCTCAAGGGGAATCTCTTACATGATGGTCACGAAGTTATCTGCCTCTGGCTTTAAGCAAATATCATGAACTTAAAGTAAATAAATGTTCGTACATACAGCAAGTCGTCAACGGATACGGGCATTACTTTTCGGCAGACATTTATCAATAAGTTCGGGCTCAGCTAAAAAAAAAACAGTTGCGGGCTGAGTACGTACGGTAGTGCATTAGAAATTAAACCGCAATGTTACTTACGCCCTATATTGATATGATACACTGTCGACGTTAGTTTCTTATAAAACTTCTGCATCAAATAAATGAGCCAATAATTTTGGAGCTGGGAGTAAAGTAACCCAATCTATCAGTTCAAAAAAGGGAAAGTGATATTGCTTGCGACACATAAAAACGAGTAAGGAAATTTTTACAAATAATTTATTTTAATATTTCATTCAGTTTACGAAACAGGACATAAGCTCTCCGCACTGGGGATGGAGAACGCAGGATAAAACCACTGAAAATTCTCAAAATCCTTGCATTAACTAAAGGATGATAAAAATGATATAAAAGAATCGCATTACATGCAGCACTACACTTAGCTTTAATAATGTTAATGGATTAGCAGGGAATGGGGTTGATAACGTGCCACTGTGCTGGGAAAACACCGAATTTGTATAGAAGTATCGAGGAAGTTTTGACCAATATTGGAAGCACATGCTATCGATATTCCCACTCACTTTTATATCCAACCTTCGCCAAGTAGTCTTACAGGTGGCATGTATGAACGTATATCACTGTTAATTGGCGCAATAGAAGTACATGCTCGGTGAGATGCGATCAGCTGCACCTCCACTGTCTTCGGTAAGGAAGATAAGATAGAGTGCATCTCGTCTCACTAAACGAGCCATCGGTGGTGCGTGTAGTTGTGAATGGTCAGGATTGTCTGTATATTTTGTTGGTATAGTTAAGCATGCCGAACCATAGTCTGAAGATAGTCCCAAAAAATGCTACATCATATAACGGGAATGATTGCACTTCAATTTCTACCCTAATATCACGTTAAGAACTAGAGCTTGCCACTCAAATTAACATTAAATACCGTACTTCTTCAATCGTCTGTAAAAGTAATAATTCCATTTCTATGCTTATTTAAAAATTAATATTTTCGCCTTTTCGTTTTCATTAGATAAATCAAACGTGATACGGTAAGGCTGAAGTTATATTATATTACATTAAAATAATTAAGCTTAACACAAATTCCATGGACATAGAATTTTGTTTTTGCATTTCCAATCATGTCGGCAAGTATTCAGTTCGACCCTGTAAGGAAACAACAGTTACTAGAAGGCTGAGAGTCTTTATTGGGTAACTGAGTCTAGTCGCAAATCAACACCAATATGATAAACACCGTCGTGTGTTTATTTGTTTATGTATTTAATGTAGGTATCTTTCGTGTCACGCTCTTAACGAAATAAATAGGCGAAAAATTGGCCAGGTTGCAGATTTTGTAAATCGATGACCAGGTTGCAGAAGATGGCGAAGGCTGATCCTTATCCCTTTATCTGAAGACACGTCTTACTTGAAACACTTCTGGAAATCGGAACAATATGTATGCAGCTTCTTGAGTCCCATTTTACAACATTTTTCTCTCAGGTCACGACACGTAAACTCGGCAGATGACCAACGGAGCACAAAGAAGATGATGATTCTTCACGGGTAGTAGACAACTTTTTCTTCTAGCTTACTGTCTTTCTCTTCTTCTTCTACAGCAATATTATCCTTGTTCAAAGGGGTCGCTGAAGCAGATCTTGCTATTCCATGTATTTCTGTCCATTACCATGTGTTCCTCCAGCTCCATATCACGCATATCATTCCTCACACTGTCGTTCTCTGACGGTGCGAATTTTGCTTCGTATGAAGCTATGTAGCTCCAAAATTGCAGCACTTCAGGGAGGCAGATATTCAATTTCGCAAGACCGTATCTTGGCTATGCGAAGAGCTTGCACGTATACAAGCTGGCTGGAGTTACATTCAAGTTTATTGCAGTGTCTTACTCAAAATTTACGTCTGCCTCTCACTATATTGAAGACGCACGTCTAATTAAGAAGGAAGTTAAGGAACGTAAAATTAGTACGAGACTACTACAGTCTCAAGAGTGAAGACGTGAGAGATGAATCGTCTATGCGATACAGTCAAGAAAGACTTTAAGCAGAAAGGTTACAGAAGTGAATGAAAGCTGCTGATAAGCGGGAGCGGGAAAATATGGAAACGGCAAGTCAGAGAAAACAGGACCTAAGGTTTACTGGACGACTATGGATCAATTAAGAAAATGAAGCATTTCAGAGAAGATTCCGCAACGGCCTATATCAATAAAAAAATATCGCTTATAGCGTGAACTTTTTTACGCACAGGTCCACTAGTGCCTACATAAGGACGGAGCCCGGCCGCTCTAGAGTTACAAGTGGCTGAACCGAGAGCTTGCGATACAATTGCACCTTGTATTTTGTAAATATATACATACATATAATGTAGTACTCAGGAAGCAGCGAGTGTAACGGGTGGACGCGACTAAAATAAAACTTATCCGTGACTGCATGACGTCACATCGACCAGTAGGAGTATTTGAGGGTTGGACCTCGATCAGCCCTTCTTTGGTTGAACGCTTAATCTTAACTAAAAAATATAAGTAGTGTTGTATTCCTGAAGCAACGGCAACAATAAAAACTGTTACTTTACTCAAACTTCGCGTAAGTGACGACAACCATATTACCGTGTGTGTGTGCGTGTGTATGGGTGATGGGTGCAGCTCAAGAAGCTCACTAGTCAGGAACGGGAGGTTGGATGAATTAAGTTAAAAATAGGGAGATAGATTGAAAAATGTTTTGTGAAGAGATTGAATATGAAGCATAAATGTGGTTTAGCTTCAAAAAAGAAGTTAAACCTGGAAACCATGCATTAATTGCTGCCCGACTTTTGTCTCTAAAGCTGTGAAATCAATTCCTTATTAATAACTATGTTGTTCAATTAGAATGTTCTCTGTTCATGCATTTATGTCTCTGAGCGCGTGAAGTTTGTCATTCATACCATTTTGGCGTTATTATTTAAAATGCTGATTGGCTATTCAACTGTACCGTTGATCGACGTGCGGTCAGTGATGACGCCACTTTTCGATGCTGGGCTCACGTGAGTCCTGTAACGCTCTTTGTTTCTTGGCCGTACTAATACTCCAGTTAACCTTAGAAACTATGGCAACAGCATGTAGGCAACTAAGCTGTCGTGGTGCTGAAAATGGCAGGGTGTCTGTATACAGATATATGGCTTTTGCCTCTCAAATGGAAACTGGAATTCCTTATCGGACGATTAACCGAACCTTATACATTCACTCAAGACGTTAGCCAAGGTAAGCCACAATTGCTGAGTATCATTTGCTTTAACAGTGCACACATCTCAATGGCTTGGACGAAACACAATACTCTACGTACATTGACAGCGCTTGTTTACAACACTTCAGTCACAAGGGAAAAGACTCTTGGTTGACTCAACTATCTAGCTTGGTAAAGACTATTTATCACTATGGATGTCACTTACAAGCTTCTGCGAAGCTAAGCGCAGGTAGCATACTGAATCCCGTTTTGCGTTACATCTACAATATAATAAAAACCGATGTGTATTTATCTGCTTGTCCATTTTCTGTCACGCTTTAACAAAACAGATAGGCGGAAATTAGTCCAGGTTGGAGGCTCTGGTCGTCATCTCAAGCTCCATTGAAAGTGATAAGGCAGAAAATAGGCCGGGTTGCAGAAGATGGCAAACGTATCTTAAGCAGGGACAGTTGAAATTCCAACAATGAAGACATCACAGGCTTAGTCTGATTTGTACGAGTATTAGCTTCTCCATGCATCGAATCTACGGCAAAGTATAGGGCGACCTTATGTCTGAATGCACTACTTGCATTGCCGAAGTTGAAATCGTAGCACTGAAGATATCAGAAGCTGCATTAGCACTCTCATGCTTCTTGATTCCTAGTTTCTTCCCAAAGATGATTTCGTTGCATGAGCTATTTTTCCCACTTTGATGCAATTGTCAACGAAACTGACAAAACATAAGTTTTCACGGGCAGTAGACAATTATTTCTTCTAGCTTACTGTTTTCCTCTGACGAAGCAGTTTTCTCTTCATGGGCCGAATTTGAGCACTTCAAATGAAACAGATATTTGAGGTGGAAAGACGGTATCAACGGTATCATTGCTACGGAGCGAACACATTTTATATACGCTGCCATTTTTTTTAAGTTTGCTGGAGTGTTTTACTGAAGATGTTACTTCTGCCTGTCAATATAGAAGACCGAAGGTTGAGAGCACGACAAAGGATCAATGAAGAAAACTTAGAAGCAAATAAGAGAATAGGAGATTCCGCACCAGCCTAGAGGCATTAGGCAAACATATCGATTATTGCGTGATTTTTTTCACGCGCGGGTCCACTAGTCTTAATTAAAAGCTAAAGCACGTCTTTTCAACTTTTCTGGCCTGCCGTTTCTACGGAATTGGTCTGCATAAAAAGAAATTTACCTCTTAATACAAGTTGCTTGTCAGAAATCGATGTCGTTGCTCAGTCTAAAACATAATGCAAAAAAAAAAAAATTTTGGCTGAGAATTACATAAATATTTAATGGAAGTCTGGTGCTCTGATAGTGGTTGGCCGAAATTATCTGACACGACATATATTTTAGGTGAATTTTCTGCAGTTTATGCTAGTTATATCAGTAAACTAGACAACAGAACGTCAGGATATCAAGCAAATTGCAGCACCCAGTACAGTCAATATCCGTTTACGTAATTGGGCTGCCAATTGCAGAGTACAGCACAGACAGCGTGTCTCATACATGTGCGTCGCAGAACGTCCAAGGACAAACATCAGCTGAATCATGATGTACGGTACATAATGTGATACACATAAAGATGCGTGTATATTCTAAAAAAAATTCAAAAAGCACTGAACATGCGTCTTAGGTAAAATTATAATTAGATTGTCAAAGTCTTTGAAAAGTTAATAAGTATTTTTTTTGTTATAGTCCATGGTTAAGTGCCTAATATAAAATGTGTGTTTCTCCCGCACTGAGTTGTGTCAGAGACCGTAATAAATGTTGATATTGAAACTTATTTAGAAGTCAAGTACCAAAAAGAACTGTTGTGCAGATTGTTTAATTGCTTATACAGATCTTCAGGAGCAAGACATACCAATTTGTTTTAATATTTGACTACAAATAAAAAGTTGTGTTTCAGCATTTACTAAGCTCTCTGACGAACTTTCCGCTGGAGACGCGTACTTTCCTAATTTCTGACAAATAACCTTGGAGTTTAACAATGTATCAATTTGTAAAAATTAAATTGTCAATTGATTAAAGTCAATTAAAAAAATTGACAATTAAGTTAAAATCTTATATAATAGACCTTTCTAGCGTTTTTTGAAATTTTTTTATGAGAATATATCATTTCGAAGGAGCTTACTGCTCAAGAAGCAGCCTTGGGTACGTTCACTATTATATAAATACCAGTGGAACAGTGCGTGAAAAAATTCACCCCATAATCGATCATTTTGCTTAATATTAACCTGTGCGGAAGGACTCGGAAGGGTGGACCTGTGAGGATGACCCCTGTGTGGCACAGACGCGTCTTCTCTCTCCATTGGTAGCACGTCTTTGATCTTGAGACTATAGTAGTGTCGTTCTTTTTTTATCTTTCCTATTCAGTCTCCTTCTTCTTTCACGCGCGTTTTTCATAGTGAGAGGCAGAAGTAAAATCTTGTCTTGAGTAAAACTCTGCAAAAGTTGAATGTAACCCCAGCCAGCTTATATGCAATGCGAGCGTACCGTAGCCAAGATACTGCCTTTCGAGATCAAATATCTACTTGATTGAAGTGCAGAAATTTTGGCCTGTGTATCTTGAAAAACGGACACGAAATCTTCTATATATTAATACGCTTGTATCTACGTGTGTGTCACGCTCTTCACAAATAGATAGGCGTAAATTAGAGACTTGAGTTCATTTCACCCGTATCATATCTACGCTTTCGTTTTTCTTTTCAAAAGTTTTACTCGCTTTGCTGGTAGC
>LQNS02000139.1:1842477-1882133 GCA_001587735.2 Parhyale hawaiensis
TGACGACATTCAGCATAGCCAATCAGGGCCGCAGACGCACTCCCCAGATATTACGAGAACAATAAAGAAGATACCTATAATGCACATACGCACGGGGGTGCTCCCTGTACAAAATCAAGGCGCAACGAGAGCAGCAAGTCACACAAAAATAAATAGAAGGTCTGCAACGGAAGGACGCAAAATGGGCAAGACAGAATGGCTCTCTCAAAGGTCAAAAAAATAAAAATAAAATAAAGGCTTCCACCGGAGTATTCAGATGGCTCCGAAAGCGCAAGTCCGAATCCCGTGTGGTCACATGAGATGCATTGTGATCATAATGGAATAAGGGCCAATGGATACAAAAAGCATTGCTTAATAATTTATTGCAGTTTCTTTGCATCATCTGCAAGCGTTAGGTTGTACGATTCACTTGGCGTTATTTTAGACAATACGAGTAAGGGTAGACGTGCTTCAGTTTAGACGGAGGGGGTTATGTTTACAGATCTGAATGAGGCTGAACTAAGAAATGTAGCAATAGCTTAGGAATGGTACATAATAGAAAATAAAAATATTCATTAACCGTGTAAGTCCACGGATTGTTAACGCTTAGCGTCCAGTGTTTTTCGTTCAGAGCTTACGGCTAAAGTTTGTCTTCCAGAGCGTCCAGTATTTGTCGTTCAGAGTATCCAGTTTTGTAGTTTAGAATCTCTAGTATTTGTCGTCCACAGCGTTCGTGCAATGTCGTGCAGTGTCGTGCAGAGCACTCGGTGTTGGTCGCCAAAAAAGTGTGATTTTCAAACCCGGAATCGGCTGCTGCTGCTGCTCGCAGTCACTTCGATCGATCCTAACCGAACTTTAATATGCACTCCATCACTAAGCAACGTGCGCCAAATCCCGATCGGTAATTTATAGGCATTTATCCGATGTTATCTGATACCTTTCACTATTTATTCATAGGCAGCCGATAAATGCCTATATATTTCCGATTGGGATTAGGCGACGTAACACAAAAACACACAAAAAACATTTAATCAAACACATAAACGAACAAACCCCCATTTTTCTTTTTTCTTCCAGAGTCCTCTATTTCCTTCTAAGATAATAGCAATATATAGCTCATAGAGCACATGCAGGGACATACGTGTCGGGGTCTCTTTGAGAATGGGCCTGTTGGTTCGTCTACTGCCGCCAATCTAATCCAATCTAATCTAAAAAAAAAAAAAACACGATCGTCACCAAAATATGGTCATTTGTGCCTTCTAACATTTCTAACAATTCTTATGAATTTCATGAAGATCCGTCGATAGCTTCATCAGTTATGTTCTGGCAGATATACAAGTAACAAAAAGTCTAACGCACAAACGGACTGACAGATCATCGCAAAAAATCTGGCCAGTTGCTTTCGTGGTATTCCCAATAATTCCTGAAAATTTCATTAAGATCCGCGTTCATAACTAATTGAGCTATATTGCCAATTAAAAATAGGTGGATAAACAAAACAAACGGTTCAACAGATCTTCACTAAAAAATAATCATTTGTTACTCGTAACGTACTAAACATTTTCTGTAAATTTCATAAAGATCCATTTCTAATTTTTTGACATATCTTGCTGAGAGGCAGAAAGACAGACAAACTCCGACAAAAACAAAGCATTCTTGGAGGTGGTAATAAGTGCTTACGGAAGACTTTCATGGGTCTTGCAATCGAATAAGGCAGAAATGTGTTCAAAAGAGAATAAAAAATCTGTGAGACATTGGAAGCAAATGCAGATTGGAAGAACGCAGTCATAGAAGGTGAGCTAACACGATTGAAAAAGAATGTGAATAGAAGGTACCTAGGTTAAGAGCGTTAGATTAGTTGAGTAGCGCTGGGTTGGATGAAGATTATGTGGTTAGATTAAGAACGTAAGTTTAGCTAAGGAACGTTAAGTTGAACACAATTGTGTTTGATTAGAGTGTGAGTTGTGAGTGTTAGATTAGAAAATGATCGTTAGGTTGGATGAGGACCGTTAGATTATATGATGAATGTTAGGTAAGGTAGGAGCGTTAGGTTAGATGAGCGTTGTATTAGATGAGGAGTGTTAGGTTAGATGAGGAGCGTTAGGTCGGGTAAAGAGCGATAGTTTATATCAGTAGTGTTAAACTGGATAGAACCGTGTTAGAAGACGAGTGCTCAGTTAGATGAGGTGCGTTGGGTTAAAGATGGTGTGCATGTTAGATGAGGTGTGTTATGTTAGATAAGTTAAGTTAGGTTAGGTGTGTTATGTTAGATGTGATGTCTTATGTTGGATGAGGTGCTGTGCAGGTTCGTTAATATTTGTTACGATAATTAGGTTAGGGGATGTGCGGTAGGTTAGATTAGGAGCATTGAGTTAGATGATGTTCATTAGATTTGATAAGGAGAAATAGGTTGCAAGACATTTTTGAAGATAAATGTCGAGCACTGGGTTCACAACTGTGTTAGCTTAGACGATATATATATATATATATATGGACATATCTTCACCAAAAGTAATCATCTGTTCTTCCTAACATACCTAACAATCCCTGTAAATTGCGTCCAATTCAGTTCATGACTTTTTGAGTCATCTTGATGACAGACAGATATACAAACAGACAGAAAAACACGACGAAAACATAACCTCCTTGGCGGAGGTAATAAAGACATTAATCAGCCGTGGAATTTACATTGGTCCCGCTGTAGTAAGAACATAATTCCATACGCTAGCGATATATCAGTTCAGCTCCCTGTGGCCATCTTCCCCTCTGCCACATATGCGTACTTGCATTAACGAATATATGTATAGTGAGCTGTATAAGAATAAAGGAAGCTCTTGTGTCTATAAACAGTGAAGTGCTCTTGAACCCCTCTCGTGGCTTGCTAATGGTGGCCTCGTGCTTCAAGCACTTGAAACAGTCGAGCGTCTCGACCCTGAAATGGTCGACCGGTAACTTTTTTATTTATTCTTTTATTCGCTTCGGTTAAAATAAGCTCGAGGATGAACTTAGACAGGGGAAATTGCTTAGGATCAGAGTCAGATGACAGTGATGGTTGAAACTTGATATCTAGTCGGCAAACTTATAAGTTGACTTCGCTGTATTTTGAAACTGGTTGAACTTAGGCTGGAATTGAGGGTAATTTAAATTGATAGCACTAGATGAAATGGTAGCGAAAGTTCGTATTTTGAAGTTTATTTTAAGTTTCGATAACCTGCATTACATTGGTTCGCGGAGGTATACACTATACACGCTCTCAAAAGAGCTTCTCTAGTTGTATAGTGGTTTATTTACTTGAAGTGAAAGCAAGCAGTTATTCATACAGCGCTATACAGCCGCGCTCTGTGGAAATCCCACGGAACAAACGAGTTATTCGATTTTCGCCTGTGCGTGAGCAGCGTTGAATGGCTGCGATCGAAGTGCACAAAGTTAGACAATATATACATGCATATAATGATATAAATATATGATTGACCGGCGCAGGATCGAGTAACGGCAGCCACAGACATGGGATGCGCACACATGCTTACAACATATAAGTGCACCTGAATATTCTTACTATACCTTGTGGCGTCATTACCTCCGAGAAGGAGGTTAAGTTTTCGTCGTGTTTGTCTGTCTGACTATTTGTCTGTCTGTCACCAAAAAGTTATTAGCCGATTTGGACGAAATTTACAGTGATTGTTGGGTATGTTAAGAGGAATAGATAATTAACTATTGGTGAAGATATATCCATCCGTTTGTTTGTTTGTTTGTCTGGCTCATTTTTCTCAATGCCATAACTGAAAAAGTTACGGATGGATTTTTATGAAATTAACATGAGTTGTTAGGTATATAACAAAGAATAAATGACCAAATTTTTGTAATGATCCGTTTGCTTTTTCGTTCGTTCGTCACTGTTTCTAATTTTATGCTTGTTAGCACAATAACTCAAAAAACGATGAATGGATCTTCATGAAACTTATAGGGGTTGTTAGTAATGTTAAAAGGCATAAATAATTAAACTTTGGTTGTGATGGGTTTGTTCGTTTGTATATTTGACTCATGTTTGTCATAACGTTTATTAGCAGTATCACTCAAAAAGTTGTGAACGGATCTTCAAGAAAATGGCACAAGCTGCTAATACTATAAAAAGGCACAAATGATTACATTTTGGAGTGTATACAAAGAAAATTATGGTTTCAGGGCCAGTTTGAATTTTTTGCTACCGTTGCCTCGCTTGGCGGAGGTACGCGCTCTCAGAGTACTCTAGTTATTATAGTTCTTGTCTCGTTAGTTGAGCCATTATAGCGTTGTTGCCAGGATATAGCTTCTTGTAACGAAAATAATGTTTACACAAAACAGGCCTATAGAACTATAAACGAAAAAGTTATGCATTTAATCGAGGAAATACGTACTTCTGCAATACTTCTGCATGCTTTTGGAAGATATTATATACAAAACCGGGAATTTCCTATTTTGAACTTTTTATTCAGGAAGCCTTCTGTACTCTTTGTCTGCAGGTATTTGAGCGGCATACAACTTCAACGAAATTTGTAGCTATCGGCTGGAGCAATTCATGCAAAGCTGGTATCCCATCTGTGATCTTATTATGTGAACAAACACGGGCAAACTGTGACGTCATCATTAGCAGATAATTTATTGCAGAAATGATGAAGACATGTCAGTTCTTGCCGCCCTTTGTATATAGTCGCAGCTCAAAGTAGCTTTCTGTAATTATTGTTCTACACGAGACCGTATCGGTCTATAATTCGTACCTACCCTCTATCCCCCATGTATGTTCTGAAGGCCAGGTTCTTCGATACAGCGGGCAGACGGGTAAGAATACGCAAAGGTAGCGAGAAATTCGCAAGTACATATTATTAAGAAAACACTTATATAAATTACAGAATTAGAAGCAAGTGAGCGCTACGGTGAGACACAGGCCTGCTATATAGTAACTGCAGGCGAATTGTTCGTGTACAAGCCTAACTAGGATATCTAATGCAAAGGTGAACTGGTGATGGTAAACAAGAGAACCACAGTTGATCACGGAGAAGAACCCGCCCCACTTCTAATGGGGACGAACCCGGCAGTCGTAGGACACTGCGGGGTTGGAACCTGGGACGGTGACAAATCAAGGCAGACTCATGCAGGGAAGCTGGTCGATATGAGGCAGACTCAGGGAAGCTGGTGGATCTGAGGCAGACTCAGGGACGCTGACGGATCAGACTCAGGGACGCTGACGGATCAGACTCATGACGCTGACGCTAGTCTGAGTCCCTGCGACTGCCTAGTCTGAGTCCCTGCGACTGCCTAGTCTGAGTCCCTGCGACTGCCTAGTCTGAGTCCCTACGACTGCCTAGTCTGAGTCCCACGCTGACGGATCAGACTCAGGGGACGCTGACGGATCAGACTCACAAGAAGAAACAGCTAGCCGAGTCACAATCTTAAGAGCGTCAGCTAGAGAAGTGCGTCTCACAAGAGGTGTAGGGGAAGATTAGAACCCAACTCATGGAGCAGTACCCAGGTGGCCAATCCTGGCGCATCAGTTCTACAAAGAAAGGAGCAAAGCAAAAATAGAAAATAGCAAAATCGAATTGCAGGATTGAATGACACAGCACTGATCAATTCACTGATCAATTCATGACACATCGCGGTAACACTAGAAAATGAGAGCACGAATCCTAGCAGTTTTCCGAAGATATTTACAATTTAAGAAGAAAGGTATCGGGCAACGAGAGTCTCCCCTACAGGAGCCAACGGTCCTTCAGTACTGACGGCCCAATGGGGTCCGGCTACGGAGCTAGCAAGGAAGTAAAGGAACAGAGGCAAGAAAGGCGGACAGCGGTAGTGATTTCTTGACGTATGTGAGAGTGTAGTCACTGTGTGGATGAACAAATGATGGCTGCATTAACCAAGGAGTTTAATAGAAGAAAGTAACAGCGGCTGTGGTGATCGCTAGCTAAAGTAATCTCTATTATAATTCTGCTTGTCCCTACGTCAGTTAGTTATACAAAACAAACATCATTTATTATCTCGTATACAGGGTACAGTGGATACACCTATCGAGGTTTTCTTTTTGCCTGAATTCTAGAATTTTGAAGAACTGGTAGTGTGAAGAGCAGGAGAAGCAGTCCGTGAAGAGAGTCAATTTGGGATCCCTCGCCGTGCTTCGCCTCTTCGATCAGCGAAGCTTGCTTGTTGCATTTTGCAGACAAAACGTTCTTGGAACTGAGCAACATTGATCGGCCTTGAGAAGTTATTAGGACAAGAGGTTTCTGTGTCACAGGAAAGTATTAGCATAATTAGATAGTGACCAAAGAGGTCAACATTCAAGACTCCAGAAGTACATTTTGCACCTGGGTAAAAATTTTACCAAATATGATCTAACAGCGAATGTTGAGTTACAGGATTTTCGGGAGAATATCTGGTAGGCTTATTAATTGCCGGAAAATAGCCATAAGAACTAATGACGTGAATGAAATCTTCAGTTGATGAGAAGCCTCGATTATACAATAAAAAAATTAATGTTGAAGTCTCCGCAGATTAGGTAAAAGGCCAGGACTGGTTCTGCTATACGATCGAGATATACGATTAAAACTTGACGCTAAGTAAGGCCGACCAAAGATTGACGCTAATTAAAAAAAAATACTTATAATATAAAAAAAGTTCTTACCTAAGCACTAAAAACCAATAAAAATACTAAAAACCCACATAAATGCAGTAAAAATATTTAGGAACGCTATAGCAGAACCAGCCCTGGTCTTCACCTAACCGTCCGAGCGAGAAGCTCAATTGAAGGGGCTCTTTTGCAAGGGTGGTGGTCGGGGTTAGGGACCGCAATACCAAAAACCAGTTAGCCCGTTTTGAGCGTTTATATATCTGTCGAGAAACGTACGATAAGAATCCCGTAGACTAGTGGTTCATTAGGTGTAAAGTTCAAGCTTACACCTAACGGCGACAGATGACACTTAACGTCATTTTTATTTAAGATTCGCTTGCGCTTAAAGCCCCATCTATATATATTTATATATATTTGTGTAGATTGGCAACATATATATACATTGAAAAATCAGATGAGAAGCAAATCATTTAGTTGAAATTTGATTACCCACGACGCGTTTCGCTGTAACCTCAGGTGGGAGGATCGAAGATGATGAAAAATATTTCGTTGACACCTTAAAATTTCAGCGGTTATCACATAAAGATGTAAATATGATAACGGTTTGACGAAAGCTATAAGAAGACAACTTCAACTGTTGGTTTCGAGCTACTAAAGTTCTGCTGTGAGGATGCATCACTTCTCCTTTTCGACAAGCATTGTATGTTCCTGCCAATCTTCAACGTTGCGAGAAATCTATATTTGCAGTCTGCACTTCCGAGTCGAATTTTGCACTATAGTTGGTTATGTTTACGCCAGCTGTAGAATTCGTAACTATTATGGAGTCTACCAAGCAGATGTGCCATGGACCTATTGCAACCCGTACAGTTTGTAAACTGTCGCTTTCAGCCCTTCTGTGTGTTTGTACTTATATATAGTGCAGTAGCTGAAGTGAACAGGATGGACTTAGTTAAAAAAGCGACAAAACATTTGTATTAGAGGAAATGTAATTTATAGCTTACGTCAAACCGATATCATATATACATCTTTATGTGATAACCGCTGAAATTTTAAGGTGTCAACGAAATATTCTTCATCATCTTCGATCCTCCCACCTGATGAGCTGAGGTTACAGCGAAACGCGTCGTGGGTAATGAAATTTCAACTAAATGATGTACTTCTCATCTAATTCTTCAATATGTACGCCAACTACAGCCAGAATATATATTTATAAATAAAACACTCAGAATTATAGGGGGGTTATAGGAATATTTAAGGGGGTTTAAAGCGCCATACATAAGCCCCTTAAAATGAACCTATAACGATATGTATATACAGTATATATATATATATTTCGACGTCAATGCTTTCAATGTATATCTAAAAGTAAGATATGGATTGAAGTAAGTGTATAGTAACATTGCAAATGACCACGCTTTTTATTGCTAAGACAAACTGTAACAGTCTCACGATATACAGTATCTGATTGTGTCGAGACAGTTGCATATCGACCTTAGATTGCAACCAGTACTACTTAATTTTAATAGTAAAATTATAATCTCGTCAACCTGCTACCTCAAAATTTTATAATAAAACGGTGCGTGCAGTTGGGGTATAGTGGCTTATGCATTTTAAAATCATTGTCTTAACAATGTATGCTCTTTGCAAACTTTCTTTTGTATACATATAAGTAGCATATCGATGGAAATTGTTTTCACAGTGTATGCATGGCATTCAACTTCTGTTATATATTAATAGTATAAACAGCAGTGGTCGCTAGTCTCCAGGCCGTGGACAGTTTGTGCAGGACAGCACAAGAGATATTTCATAATTTTCATCTAATCTACTTCTAGCTTACCATGTGAACTGTCTATGCGCTTCCCGAATCCCGGTAAAACTGTCTAACGTTGAACGGTCCGCGGCGATAGAAAGGCTGGGACCAGTATTGTATGGTGTTTCCATATCGATAGAAATTATGGTTTCAACAGTGCATGCATGCCTTTTGAAAAATTTCTATTATATGTGTTTTATTCCTTATATTTTTACCGTAAGTTGCATATCGATAGCACGAGACATGAGCTGCCTCGGATACAAATACCTGTGCTCACAAACGCTGTGCAAATATAGACATAAAAGCCTGTCTTTTCTCTCCACAGGCTGTGGTAATTAGCTAGGTTTACTTTAGGGAACAGCGTGCCTTGGTTGGGTACATGCCTTCCTCTAAGTAAGGAACACTGTTCTATGGTAATGATCAGACTCTATCCCACTACCTTATCACTGCCTATCTCTCGTTCCAACATACTTTTTTGATAAGATCAACCATGCCGACTTGGAGTCAACTTGCGGACGTATTCCCAGCACAATCTTGTCTTTGGTAAATTTCGATTGTTGAAGCTGGCATTGCAGGTATAGGTGCCAGCTTTCATGGTTACAATAAACTAACCCTTAGACATCAATTAGAAGGCTCATTTGTCAGGTAATCCATTCATCAAGAGCTTCTCTGCCATGAAATTCGTGCCTATTGGTCCCGTTCACCACCCATTCGTGCACCGCTGCAAACCACCGAGGAATATTTATGACCTAGAGACCCAATCCGAGGAAGAGTCACAAGTAGCAGGCGGAGCTTCAGGTGGGAAACCGGTTATTATGACGCCAGGTAACCAAGTCTTGAGCTGAGAAAAGCAGCACTGGGAGGAGTATTGGGAAGCAAGGGGCGGGCAGTGAGGGCAATGGGTTGTGGCCAGCGCAGGTGAGGGGTGCTTAGTTCTAAAGTAGTTAGTTTGTTTTGAGTGCGTATCGCAGGCGGCGTGTGTGTCACTTTTTTCCCAGATCAATCCGTGAACTTGTTTACTAGATACAACTCCCATAGTCAAGTTATACGGCCGTGTTAAGATACGTAAGGTGAGTGTCTTATCTCTTTTACTTCTCCTGGTCTTTAGCTTACCTGTGTCACTTATCTTTACTCGTGCCTTGATTGAATTCTGCGGAGAAATCAGTCTGTGGTCGTGATGATTGGCGGGTTGCAGCAGCGATCGATGTATTTGATAGTAAGCTGATTGAAATTAAACGCACTGCAACGCGAGGCAAGTTTGTCGCAAACAATGCAGCGAAACAGTGACAATGCTTACAATTTGTCTGCAGCGTCAGGGAATTGTGAAGAATTTGGAAAACCCAAAACGACGACAAAGTTGTTTATTTGGTAGTTCACTAAGAGGCGCAAGTTACTGGTAATTAGCGTGGGGCGACCGCGCGCTACTTCCGTCTTGCTTCTCCATTGAAAATTTATGCGTGGGGCATGGTGAACGATTGCTGCTCATCGATGATCGTGTGCAGCTCGATGACGAAGCACGTAAGTATTGCACTGTGGTGTGTCGGTAAGGACTAGCGATGGTGCAAAGTAGATTTTAACATCATGCATACATGCGCGCCTGCGCTCGAGTGTTGCGTAAAGACTCAGAGCAGCGAATTTTGTGGAGATTTCACCGATGTTTTAACTTTTGTAAAAATGGAAATTAAAAAACCCATAATTAAGAAGGAGCTCTGATTTGCAGAATATCTGTACGGCTGTACACGTTTCTTTCAAGAAATATTTGTGACATGCTCTACCGTTGTCTCAAGTTGTCACATGTCAACCTTATGAATATTTTGGGTATTTATGATATACTATGTTAGACTGCTCATGAATGCATTTACAAACGTGAATGTGGAAGAGCTTAGCAGAATGGAGATTCCGATTAAAATAATTATCTCCTAATTATTCAGTTTATCTTAAATTTATTCAGTGTGAGTCTTAATTAAGAACCATTAGAGACTTTAAAATAACTAAAGGGCGTAATGTATTTAGGAAAGAAAGATATTAAGATCAAAGAAAAAGGAAATTATACACATCATTCAAGTAAATACGCAATAGTTCACAATTTCTTACGATTAAATCGCCTTTATAATCGTCGTCTTAATAAATAAGTGCAACAGCATCAGGGTTAACTTCATCTAAGACATTTAAAATGGGTTTACGTACCTATCAATAAAAGTATCCTCTATATTACATGCCCACATATTCTTCTACCTAAACTAACCCAAAACGTCTTATATAGCCGCTGCAATAATAACAGTAGTAATAACAATAGTAAAGCAATGCTAATAATATGAGTTTAATTTTATTTTCTGTTGCATATTAGCCGCAAAATACCTGACTCATATTCTTGTTTATTATAATAGAGGTTTAATGTATATTTCCTACAGCAAAATGTGTTGAAAATATAAATACATGAATCTCTTGTGCAAGCGTCGAATTCGTCCGATTGAAATAAAACTCCGCAATAATTTTTGATCTCCCAAATTAATGCAATGTATTGTAGTGATGATTTTAACTTAATCTACTGAAGGGTTTAATTCTTTGGCAGGCGATCTCTGTACCCTGGGCCTAATTATACAAGTCCCGAATTTGAGAGAGAATATATCAAGATGGCGGATTGTGACCTCTCTGTTTAACTGCAGAGTAATTATGGGCGTAAAGTAATCTAAGGAATTCGCGCAATCCACCCTTCTTATTTTTTTTTTATTTTTACTCGTTTTTTTATTGAACAGTTCGATGTTTGCATTACAAAAATTTATATGTTTTTCGTATTGCTCTTGCAGAAATATTCTAGTATATTATTAATATAGCATTCACTAAATTTCCACGTACATCATATACAACATGATGCTCGATTCACTAAATGAAATAACCACCTTCACTGTTAATGCATTCATTTAACCTGAAAGGGAAAACCAGTTAATGAACAAATTATTTTCGGAGCGTTTGAGAGCACAAAGCCGGTCAAGGTTTAGCGTAGTTCTCTTTGAGAAAAAAAAAATAACTTCGTTATCAAGTTGCGACCGAACGCTGGCGGCCGTCAGTACACCTCAGCTAAAGTAAAGCCTCGAGAAAATCTAAAAATGAACGGACTACTGTAGATTTTTTAGTATCTAGTCGACTAGGTGCTGTAGCCTTCCTTCACCTTCGAACTCATCTAGCTGAAGGTCCGGCGGCACTACGTGCAAGTAGTCAAGTCTGCTAAGCCTCTCAGCTGCTCAGAGGCATTATAATTACACTGCCAAAGCAGATCAGTGCAGATCAGTTGTTATCCTACCGTCTCAATTTGAGACTTGATTGGGTAGTTTAAAAAGGCTTTCATCTGGTATTTGTGAATGGTATCGGGAACTTGGTCATTTCTTTGTGATGCATTCGCTCGCTAATATAGCTATTTTTGATGATATTCGATGGCATGGGAAAATTTAGTGTACAAATTACCTCATAAGTACTTACATGTACAGCTGCAATTCATACAATTCGTAATTCCAATAATATTTTACTTCATATAACCTTCACCACCCACGTATATGAGAAACGTTTTTCTTATTTAAATTTTTAACGGCACTTTACCTTCAGGAGTTGAGTTCTAATTGTGACATTAATTAACTGAGAACTTAAAAAAAAAAAAAGATATGGGAAAAGATACTCAGAGGATACTCTGAAAATATTACCACAGTGCAGTAGTACTTCAGTTTATTTCGAACTTGAAACTTGTCCAGTTTAATATACGTAACATACATATCCTGCGAGTTGGTACGCGAAAATTTTTTCTTCGTTTTGGGACATTTGCAGTAGTAAACAACTCACATGACGCTGTGCTGTCCTCTCATTCATTGCATCTCTAGCTCTCTAGTGGCATGTGTGCTTCATGATGTATTTCACTAGTGTTTCAATTATCTATGTAATATACAGCCCCTCCATAATAATACCCCCACACGACTTGATTACGTGACACAGTTGCGCCTTTATTTGTTTCAGTTCTGTATTGCTATCTAGAATATTTGATCAACCCAGAAGCCTTGGGGCTGTAAATATTCTGCTTTCGTATATTGTGTTGATACACTTTAATGTTGAGCTGTGCTTAATTTACTTCGAACAAGCCACTCATTTTTCCCAATATTTCAATTGATATCATTATTATTGTTACTATGACCTTTGACAAGGAGGTGATATTTTTATCGAGTTTGTCTGTCACCAAGAAAACTTGAAAAGTTATGGATGGATCTTTACAAAGTTTACAAGGATTGTTAGGCATGTAGAGGGTAACAGAAGATTAACTTTTGACGAAGATCCGTTCAACCGTTTATTTCTTTGTTTGTTTGCCTCTTTTTACTTCTGACATAGCTCAAAATGTTATGAACGGATTTTTACGAAATTTACATGATTTGTGAGGTATATCACCAAGAGTAAATGACCAAATATTTGTAATGGTCGTTTGTCCGTTTGTTTGTTTATTTGTCTCCATGTTTGATTTTGCGTCTGTTAGCAAAATGACTCAAAAAATTATGAGATCATCATAATATTTACAGGAATTGTTAGAATAGTAAAAAGACGTAATTAAGCTATGATATTTTGGTGATATTCGGTTTGTCTGTTTGACTATTGTTTGTCAATGTTTCTTCGCAACCAAACTGAAAAAGTTATCAGTGGATCTTCATGTAATTTGTAGGAATTTGTGAAAATGTTGAATGGTACAAATGGTCAAATTTTAGTGATGATCGGTTTTCCGTTTGTGTGTTTGACTAATGCTTGTCAGAACATTACTTAAAACGTTAAGGACGGATCTTCAAGAAAATTACTGAAGCCGTTATTACTGTTAAAAGGCCCAAGTGACCAGATTTTTGTGGTGATAAAAAGGAAATCATGGTTACAAAACCAATTTGAATTTTTATTCCCTTTGCATTGCTTGTCGGGAGTGGGCGCTTTCGTGGCGCTCTATAGTTACATTTGTCTTGATACATCCTTGCTGTCCGATGTAAGTTGGTCATTCATCCAGTACGTTCGATATGATTTTTTCAAGTTTTTTACTAGAGTGAAACGGCCGAAGACTCGACAGTTGTGCACTGATCATACACAATTATGTTAACGAATTCTTGAATATATAGTTTTGTGCCTTACTCTATAGTGCAGTTTGTGCTGCTATTGTGCGCAACCGTTGGACAATATGCAAGTTGTTATTGGTAAAGATTGTGATGGCCAATAAATATCAAATTTTTTTACCTCAATTAGAAAAAAAAATTTTCAGCTGATATTACTGTATGGAGGCCACGCAGTTACATAAGTGTGACGAGCTATTTAATTGTTAAGATTCATTCCTCAGTTATTTTTATGCTCCATTTATATTGTCCATTGTTCACACTGATTTCAAGAAGATAAGTCTTCTTTGATTACTGCAGTGCGCTTCTAGTTTTATCTGTCCTATCTATCATTATCAGGTCACCACGCATTATCTTAACTGAACTCTTATAGCTACTCAATTATTATCACGCTAGAGAAAACCCGAGAGAGGTGATAATGTTTCCGTTGAAGATTTGAGTATATTTGTGTATGTATATACACATATATTTGTCTGACGACCCAAAAAGTGATAAAAGGTATTGAGCAATGTTCATAATTTTTTTTGTAGGGAGTTTGGTGGGTTAACCTATAGATGTGACCTATGCCAAAATACTAAGATTGGCTGGCCATCAAAAATACCGGCGTTGAATTAGCTTTCACTGAGGCAGATTGTCTTACGCCACGAGGCATTCTATTTTTCTCATTTTATAATTAATACTCGATCGTAAATAAAACACACCTACACTTATTTGACGCTAGAAGATCTTTGATGATTTCAAGCTCAATTCACTTGTCTCCTCTCATCTCTCTCGAGCAAAGACGACTCAGGGGCAACTAACAGAAACTTTCAAAGACTTGAATGGCTTTAACAATGTGGCAACAACGGGATTTTTAAGAGACGTTAATGTTCGTCTGCGAAACAACGGCCGGAAACTCAAGCATAAAGATTGAAGAACAACTTTCTGCAGTCAGCAGTTTTTCCCGTCCTTCAGAGTGAACATGCTGTATAGAATACACTGCTCCCCATCTCGAAGCAGTCGGTGCAAAGTCAGTCATTGCGTTTGAAAATCGTCTTTACAAACATTGGGAGCAACAGCCTCCACAGTTTGGGACTCCTCCTCCAGTTGCTGTTTCACATATTCTATGAAGCGCCCTGCAATTTTCCCACAACTAATTCTGTATCTTATCTTGCATGCTATGATTCGAACAGACCTAACGATGTTTCCATTTTGTGATGGGCAGCTAGTAGTGATATAGCTTGTACCGAGGGCCTATTTGGAGATCCACTGTTGATCGTACTTTATTTGCATGACCTTTCGAAGTCGAAATGCTTCAGTAAAAATCTACACTGCCTATACCTACGAGGGAGAATCGAAACACTGCAGCCGGAAACACTTTTGAACACGTAAGATATTTATGTATATTTAGTGCTTGCATTTGAAGGATACAATAAATTTGACGGTGCTTAAATTTGTAATATCTACAATAAACAAAAATTCACATAAATGGATTTGGTGAACAGAATGGTGTCTATAAGAGATGATAGTCCAAATTTATTTTGGAACAGATACAATCTTACTGTATAAACTCTCAAAGTGACCTTACATCATTTTCTGAACTCCCATTTTTCATATTACCATACAGTTAAGCTGAAAGCTAAGGACGTCTAGTAAACTTATGTATTTGTTTATTTTCAAAATATGAAGTAGGTGCGAATATATCTCAATCAAAGTATCTTTATCACTTTGTTACCATATAGTACTTTACATAGATAACGCCTGCAATTTAGCACCTCTAAGACAATTGAGCGCAGTTGACCTTGCCATTGAGACGCTTGTATAAAGTGATTGACATGTCACACTAATTAACATCATCAACGCATAATTTGCTTTTTCTTTGGCGTAATAAATTGCTTTGTAAATATCTTGAAGTATGCTTGGCGTCGATAGATGGGTTCCTTAATTGCAGCTATGGACAAATGTGTAGCATTGTTGATTTTTTATCAACATGTAGTTCCTTAGGTATTGAATTCCTGTAATAAATGCTAATCATAATATGTAAGAATGATAGGATAAGTGCTGTATGATCATCTGCGGGGGAACTTGTCCTTAATGACTCAATAAATTTAGAGTTAGTTCATCGGTGAATTGGACCTTATCAAAATACTGAATGAGACCTTACTAAATTTATTAAATTAGCCTTGTGAACAAGTGAAGTTGGCGTCGTCGAAGCAGCGAACTTGGTCTTTTTAATTTTGTAAATTGGGCAACATTAATTTAGTTAATTTGTCTTCATTAATTCTGTAAATGTAATTATAAATCATCAAACTGATGTCGGATACAGAGGAGGCGAAGTAATTGAAATATTATGCACAGTTATAATTATGTTAGTGTCTTAATGAAGACATTAAGAAAATACCGGGGAATATCTAAAAGCATTTCATTGGATTGAATAATATGCATCACAGCAAGTATTATAACAACGTTAATTTTGTTGAAGTAATACATTTTGTTGGAGATGATGATCAGTACTTGTGCAGTTGGACTTCCTCAAAATTACCTTCTGACATTAGTCTTTACGTCTCGCCAGATTGCAATGTCAGTGTTTATAGTGAGCAAACGCAGAGCGTTTTCTCTCTGAAAACGACAGCAAATATACTCTACACATGTGTCTCTACTTATTTTTTTATTGGAAATAGATGATGTACTATATTGCCCGTAAGGAAAGGTTTCCATAAGAATATAAACTCTAGCATGAGTCGAATCATTCGATCACGCTCGGCAATCTCTAGTTAATGTGGCCAAGTGTATGGACCAACCAGATACATTTCTTTTGTTCCTAATAATTATATTTTAGATCAAAAACTCTGTAGCTCATGTCTTAAATATGTCAAACCGAAAACAAATTATGTTTCCAGTGTTAGGAGTTCTATACAGTAACACAATAATGTCGCACGTGTGCTACATTTAATAAGGGGAAAGATTATGGCTGGTCCTTAAAGATTGAATATATTTTGTTGAACCACTAAAACTTTACTTACGTTTGCTAAAAATTTCACGTTTATTATCAGATAAACACACCAGTAATTAAAAGTTGGGCTTCAATGAACGTTATGATTAACTTTAATGACACACGTGAAGTATACTAGCCAATATTCGGCAACTAATATCATCAGTATTTTCATCAACTAAGTTTATCTCCAAGATTCCTCGGCCAAAGTCAAAAGCCCAATTTATTGGCCGAATTTTTTGTAAGCAAATTTCATTAGTAAGAGTCACATGTCAATCTAGTCGGCCAAGTTTGCAAGCAAACGTTATCAGCCGAAGTCATCAGCCAAATTCGTCGGCCATTATAAATTAAGTCACACGCTATATTTATCGGCTAAATATGTACCGGTGAAATGCATCGGCCACATTTATCGTCGAAATTCATTGCCGGAGGACCAAATCTCCCTCACCATTCTTCCACGCACTTCACAAATAAGTTTCCAGTTAAAGTACATGTGCTGCAATAACCTTTTATATTTGTCGGTTTGATCGATACAGGTCATTTCTTACATCATACAGTTTAACCAATAGAACATTTAGAAGAGCAATTTTTTTTTAATTGGGTTAGAAAGTATACATGAGGCATCTGTCTCTGCAGCATTGGATTAGAAGGCAGGTGTGGAACACGGTACTTTTTATATATAGTTCCATGAATGACAGAGCGGCACGTGCGTCTTATCTTAGCTACAGCTTCCGCAACGGCGTGTCACCGGGAAAACATATTGGACCTTCATTAAAAATTGCTATCGTATAGCTATTGCAAGCGGTTATTTGAATTTTTTAAGGTAAATAAGCGTATCACATTAAGGAAATTTAAATTTCTCAATTAGATGCAGAGTTTCTGCTGATAACGTGTGCCAGGACTTCTACTCGAGGATATAATTAAGAAGAAGAAAAAAATTAAGAAGAAGAAGAAGTAAAAAAACAGATATTCCACTAAAATATCTGTTATTTGCTCCGTAGCTCTTGTTTCTGCTCGTTATCGTTACCTTCGTTATCGGTGTTACCATCGGTGGGATAAGTTTCAAAAATTGTGTTTGGCAAAGTGAAATCGAGGAGAGCGCGTGCGTTAATTGCTTTTGTCTTGAATAATTGAATGTTATAACCTAAGATCAAAAGACAATTTGAATAAAGGCAGCTGCTGCAGCCAAGATACACGACACCATATTCGACCGGACGAGCCTAGATATATCAAGCGAGTCTCCATATAAGTTCAATCTATCAGTTTCTGCTCAGCGTACACTGCAATAAACTTTAAAAAGCGTCTCATACGTATATAATCTTCCAGTATTGCAAAACAATACCTATTAGGACTGACATCTTTTCTAAAAAAGAAGATAAACGATATGTGAACCTGAACACAAAATAGGCTGCAAGGTATGGAAACCTGTTCATTATAAAGCCAGGGGAAAATTTTTCTTTTGCATGAAAAAATACACTTTTCTCGTACGTAGCACCTATTATTATTGTACATGAATTTGTCCTTACCCCACATAAGTAAAGTGCTTGCAAGTCATCATTTTTAACGTCTGAGCCCACCTATGCTTGCTATACATTATATTTTGTCCATAATTTCACCTATAGTTAGAGAAATATTGAGGCGTAACAAATGATCGAAAGTGCTCGTTTCTGATTTCTTCGTATGTTCACGTGGGCATTTGCTATAGACTTAGTTATGCTAAACTCATATAATGCGAATGGCCCGTTGGAGTCATCCGTTTGTTGTGAGCTTGTCTGATCCACTTAATTAGCTTTAACTTTTCTGAGACTTCAATTCTAAGCTTTCCATTAGCCACTCTGGATAGTTTCTGGCGTCATAATCGTACATTAATTATTACTCATGAGACTAACTAATTTTTGAATTTTAACTTATAGATAAATGAATTAGATTCTTTCTATCGAAATGAGCTATCTTAATTTAAATGCACAATATTATTCTAACCACTGAGATCAATGGACATGAAGATCTCGTAACAAATTAGCTTCAACTACTGTGTCTGAAATAGGATGCTTAATTAGCGCACATTCGGAGCATATTCCACAGACAAGTAATGCATCGTAATGCTTTGAATAATATCGGATAATCGCCTAATCATTATTGAATGGTACACCATCACTTTAATTCTCGCCTTGCAGAATGTAAATATTTCTCTCAATCAAGCGCTCAAAAGTTTTTCACTTCAAATCCATTAACAAAGCTCTCACTACAACTTTTCTTCTTATTGAGTTTACATAATATTTAATCCTTTATTTTTTGCATGTTCCACTTTAGCCATTAAGTCTCGAACATCACTTTTCATTCTTTCAATTTTGCACACTAAACATCTGTGGTTGGCCCCATTCGATGGCCGAAACGCTGTGTTTGTCATATAACATGCATATCTTTATATTCGAGAAATATTTTATATTTGTGGCGCAGAACTATACAGTATAAATACATAAAATGAAAAAACTTTAATTCTATAGCGAACTCGACTGTTCTAAATCCAATCGAGTTCACCCAACAATTTCTACATCGTTCACCGCAGTGTGCGCCTTCTAGCATCATTTAAAGCTCATTCACCCTCACTACTTCACACTAGTAACTTAATTACCCACGGTAGTTTTTATTTTCTCGTATGATTTCAAAGTTTGTACAACTTCAATACTTCACGTCCGCTGACGATCTGCTTATTTCAAAACCTTTTTTTTAGATTCCGTCAGTTCGTCAGTTTCATTTCTGAAATGAGCAACACAAATGTTTCTGTTTTTTTACTCATGCTGCTTCGCTCGCTACTCATCATCCCCTCAATTACAATTTCCCCATAAGTCACGTTAGCGCGCGGGGAAGCGTCCAAAGCGCGCAATAATTAGCGTCGGCGCGTCCCGAAAAACGTCGGGCGGTCGACGGTTTAGGTGACGCCGCGACGACTCTGCGTCGTTGACAGTCGATTTGCGTCGCGTGGTAAATCGTATACGTCGCGGCGGTAGAATTTGTGTCGTGTTGTCGTCGGTGAAGCGATGGTCGTTAACAGAAGGAAGTGACAATGTTAGCTCTGCGGGGGACTGGGGACATTCGCCCCCAGCCCTTCCCCGAGCTCCCCTTCAACTCGCCCCACCTTTCCCCCACCCACCAGCCAGCGCGCGCGCTCTCTCTATAGCTAGTGGGTCGCACCTCTAAATTACGCTGTCATTCTAGTTCTGCTCCGAGAGCTATAGCCGATCCGCCCGCTAGTTTTAAATGTAACTGCTGCCTCGCAGTCCGTTGCATTCCATGTCGAAGCTGATAGTGTTTCCGCTTTCTGACTAATTTTGTACTTCTGAATAAATCTCATCCATCTATTACCGTCCTCTCTGAAGTCATGTTCACTGGGAAATTCCACTGGTATCACGAGATGTTCTATTTCTGCCTGCTGTGCATGCAAAGTTCTCGTCATAACCAAGGAATTCCTAATCGTTGCTCCATCACCAGATAAGTCGATCAGGGTTTCGTCACAAAGGAAGTAAAATAGCTCTTCAGGGAGTTTACCGAAGCAAATTCTTTCCATGTAACAGTATTTATGTTTATCACAGGAGCAGCTGATTGTTAAAAGTTGTCATTATGAATTTGTGATGAACCTCATATGGTTTTTGTTTCTCTGTGAGTGTTCCTTCCCTCCAGCATAATTGCGAATTTTAAATTTTTGAAAGTCAGCAGCGCTATTAAATTAGATGTCATTGAAAAGCATTAACGGAGATGATCAGTAGCCTATTGTGGACAGCAGTACTGACTATATCGGCATCAAAATTTAGCGGCAATATAAGAATTTTATTAGAATTGATGTCTGCTCAGCGTAAAGTTTCAACTTCTAGGAAGTAATTCAGCTGAAGAAAAATATGTGGAATGGAATCATTAACGGAAATCCATCGGTAGCAGAACGTGCAACAGACAGAAGAGCCCCTTTAGATTGTATACATCCGTATCACATCAGTTGGTAAAACCAGAAGTGCCTTTGCGTTTGAGGTGCCATTTTATAGTTCACCTGTAACGGCTCCCTTGTCTGTCAGAAAATAAATTTTATCCTGTCCATAGACCACACAATACATTAACTAGATACTGGCCCCTAAGGTAGATTTCGGTCCCGCAATTGGGCTTGACTGCACGGTGTCGCAGGCGCATTTTTATAATTTTTTCATACCTTGTTTAGGCTATATGATTTAATTCTTTCACATTCAGTATTCACTGGAAAACTTCTACATACTTTAAAACTTCTATACGCAAAAAATTACCAAAAATATCAAGGCTCAAAGAGTAATTACATAGAGCAACTGTTTATGACGTCATTTGATATTTGCAGTAGGTTAAAATTATTTCCCAATGTTTAGTAAAATAAAGTCTCATGTTTAAGAACAGAAGCTTCAAAAATTCGTGGTATACTTGATTATTTGGTATACGCGCTTAGCGACAAAATTCTTGCCGACGGTCGAACTGCAAGTCGTGCATCTGGCAGCAGCATTCACTCGACTGCTGCACACTGCTGTCAGTTATTCGACTGCACTCGAATGCTCCAGTTTTATTAATATGAAATTCGTATGAATTATTATGTACCTACCGATATATCACGAAGAGCAAATAGTCAAACTTTTGTGATGATCTCTTTTTTTATCACCGCGACCAAAGCGACGAGCGATGATAATGTTTTCCTTCAAGATTTAAGTATATATAGTTGTACATATAGATATATATTTGTCTGCTAACCCAAAAAGTAGTAGAAGAAGTTGAGCAACGTTAATATATATGTATTTTTTTGCAAGGAGTCTGGTGGGTTAACTTAGATGGAACCAATGCCAAGCAACTATAATTAGCTGGCTATAAAAAATGATGGTGATGAATTTTGTTGTTTCTCCACCAAATAAGAGGCAGAAAGAGCTGAATAACAATGATAATAATAATAATAATAATAATAATTTTTTAGGTTGTCAGGTGGGTTGATTTTGATGTGATTTCATTTAGGCAACCATGAAGTGATAAAACCTAGTCATCCATTAGATGATATAATGTTGGCAATCATGAAGTGATGTAACGTAGGCACACTTGAAGTGGTGTAACGTAGGCACCCATCATGTGATATACCGTGAGCACCCATGAAGTGATTTAACTCATACAAGAAAAAAGTAATGGAACATAGGACACCATGAAGTAAATAGGCCTAACCTAGGCAACCACGAAATGGTGTAATATACATAGGCAGTTATGTGATGTGATGATACTGACACTCACGATGTACAGCTTTAGATAGTTCCAGTAATGAAGGATTGTATCAGCAATAAATTGTTCTGTATTAAGAAAAAAGCTAAACTAAGGAAAATTTCATACAATATATATAAGGTCGACTAGTCTGAAAATAAAAATTTGACGTTTCGGAACGTCCTCTCCCATCTTCAGAAAAAAAAAAATACTCTTAACTGCAACAGGAAAAATTTATTTCATCTAGTAGAACAGGTTTACCCATAGCCAAACCTACACATTCGGCTCCCCATTAGGTTTTAGGTTTACCAAATGTAATTTTCCTTTTTTGAATAAATTTTTCCTTCTGTAGTTAACAGTATTTTTTTCTGAAGATGGGAAAGGATGTCCCGAAACATCAAATATTTTTACAGACTAGTCGACCTTATATTTATTATATGTTATGTTTTAATATCACTTACGGACTGTCTTGGTATCTTTATCGCATAGTTCAATATGTATTGTTAGTTCATTGCTACCAATGTAGTATTACTGTGGTTTTTATTCACTTTTTCAACATTACGAGGCTTTCTTAACCTCCCTTTGGTTGCGGCCATTGAGATGAGGTCTACCGCAAGCTCTACATGCAACAATTTCTGAGGTTATATTGCTTCAAATCCGTCATTGGAAAAAACTCAATTGAATGTGATATTAAAGTAAATTAAGTGTAGTATCAATGAGCCATTTTTTTCTAGAAAAATTTGATATCCCTTGAAATTATGATGAGTTTTCAATTTTTCTTAGTGTCAGAAGGTATGATACACAACGCCTACTGAAGATATAAGATTGTGAATATAGATTCTCTGCTCTACAACACATTCCTTATGGTACGACGAAGAAATTAATCTCTGTTTCAGGTCTCTGTGATTGTTAGAACTCATTTTATTAACGTAAATCGGCCTCCAGGCCCAATTAATTGCGAGAGGGCCGAATTCAGTGCCCAGTCAATGTACGGTGTGGTCTATGTCTTATCTTATTCTTTAGATTGCGACGGAGAGGCCCACCAACCAACCAAGCAAGCACAAAACAACAAAATGTGTTTTATAAGTTGATGGATAGGTATAAAGTCATCGGTTTTCAAGCCTGAAATTAATTATTATCCATTAAAAAGGTTGCAAGCACGCATAAATATAATTTTGATTCCTACACTCTTGAAAAGAAAGGGCATGGGACATGGAAAAGTTGAGAACTGAGTGCGAATCATAACTGATGAGCAGTTCATATATATAACTGTCTGCTATTATACCCAGGCTCGTATATCATGCATAGCTCACGGTTCTATCCTTTCATATACGCGGATGGGGCAGCGAAAGTATATTTAACAGCGGGAACGTACAGAAATTTCATAGAAGAAAAGCTTTGTTTCTTAATTAAATGCTCTTTCGGCTCCATAAAATGAAGACGAACTGGGAAAAAAGCATCATGTTCTAAATCAGGCTGCCCAGCAAAGACCTGTGATACTAGACTCCTCTTGCTCCCGAGCTTCTATTATAGTTACGCTAGTTTTCTTCTGCAGTACTAACCGAATGACGAAGGGACTTATCTACCACCCTACTAACTAGTTTACTAACGGGTAATATTTACGACTAGTGTACAGCTAATACCAACAATATGACGGTGAAAATTTTGACAGCTCAGGCAACACGGACACGGTCGGAAAGTACTTCAGTCAACTACAGAAGGAAACGCACCGAGTTTCAAGAAGACGAAATCTGTATCCGTGATTTGAGCACCGTCCCTAGCAGAATTCCGAGCCGATCCAGGAGCTTAAACCTTAAATCAGCTTCTGGGGCGGCCGAACTTCCTGTTAGGCGTGGTCAAAAGTGAATATCCGAAGTGTTCTGTACGTCGGGCCTAAGTTTTATACTAACCACTACCACTCAAGCTGTCACTTTGATTGCAACTGCAGACTTCAATACACCTCTCCCACTGTAGTTCAAAGACGATTTTGGAAAAAATAAAGTAAAGAAAACTGTTGCTAAAGACAGGGAGCGCCGGATGAACAACACCTGTAGCGCACCAAACGAAGACTGAAGCTAGCCTGTTTCATCTGCCTCTATCATCATCATCTAAGTTTGTTCATTTGAGGGACGAATTTCCACCCATCTTATCCCCATACAGCAAGGGGAGACCGAAGATATATATCACTGAGTAAATCTGTACATAAATATATAAATAATCACTCATATATTTTATTATAACATTTTGATCGACACGAAAACTATTCAAGGGGTCGTAGACATACTTTAGAATGCATTAGTTGCCTTCTCTAATTTTAATTTTTAATTTCAGTATTTACCTTCTCTAAATTTAATTTTTATTTGGAGCGTTATTAAAATAACCAGCGTTCCCTCAGACAGTTACGTCAGCTCCTTTACCACACAATACAAAATGTACTTCATACGGCACGTACCGTTATTCCTAAAAGATAAGAAGATTAAACCTCAGAACTGAACGGGTAATTCGCGCTGCTATGATAAGTAGATCACTGTTACCCCTGTTCTCCCAATTAGCCGTTTTCTTTTTCAAATCTAACTTATTTAAAGAATGACATATTATAGCTTCTGAATGATGGAAGACATTCAGACGATGAGCAGGCCCTAAATTTATCAGTTCTTAAAGTAATACAAAATAACAATGCCATCAGCCACAAATTTCAACATTTTTTATTAGTTACAGCACGCTGAAGCGAAGCGACAGCTGTGCTGCATCGGCGACGGTAACTTTGCTCGACTCGAGCTGCGTTTGTACAGAGCTCTCTACTTCATAGAGCTTTGTCGTGGAACTTGCTCTAGCACTGGTGTGGGATGCGCGTTTCGGCGAGTACCGTAGTTGATAATTTTTTTACCATACTTACAAAAACTACACCCATTCCCATTGTAGGGGTATTGCTGATCACAGATCTGTAACCGAAGCAAAGGTAGCAAGCCATTTTTTTACATGTCCGTCATTATTATTCCTATAGCAGCTGCACTACATGAAACATCTCTAAATGGTCCTACTGGGCAATCTAGAGAAATAATACTGAACTATATGAGTGCAAGAAACAAAATGTCATAACATGAAAATGAGACGTTATAGACCAAAATACAGTCGTCGAAATTGGAATCAAAAGGTTAAATTCACGAAGGAATGCTCGGGTAAAGAATTTCCAGGGAAATTTTGCTTCTTCACCAGAATGATTTTAAAGTTTTGACTCCAGAGCACTATTTACTGAGCAGTATCTGGTTTTTAGTTCATGAGTGACAGATGAAGAAGATAGGGCTAATTTTAAGTGTGCAGAAATCATGGCATCCTTCACCCTCCAAAAAATTAAAAATAAAAATAATTAATATGATTTCTTTGGTGAGTAGTGCATTTATAGAGTCAGCTTTTCGAATGAACGTTAGAATAATTGTAGATTTGGTAAAGTGTCCTGGTGTTTGGCCGTCACAGATACTGTTCTTTGTTAGTAGCAAATTCCTGCCTGTGCTAATGCAAGTTTCTTGGGTAAAGACAAATAAATAGAAAATACGCTACCGTTTCCTCTCGCTTCACTTTTTTTTCATGAAAATTTGGCTGAAGCTTGTAAGACGGCTGATGGTGGAAATACAGTCTGATCTTGCTCTGCATATATTTCATGACTTGCTCACGTGCCACTCTCAAGTAGTCTTAACAGGCACAGTTTTATTTATACATTGTATAAATCAGTACAATAAGATTATATAGCTGGATACATTGTATACATACGCACGTGACTGCTGGATCCAGGCGGACGGGTGTAGGAGCGGCTGGACACAGAGACACACTGAGGCCAAATCAAACACGGAGAAGGCGCCAAAAAACTGGAATTACTTCTATTCGGTGCACAAATGCGGAGTATTGCTGCCGCAATCTTCATTCTCGGCTTTTGCGCCTTCTTGCATGCGGTGTCTATAATAGGAGCTCCAAGAACGGGTGGGCGAGCTATACGCACATGTGCTTTGGGTATCGAGGAACTGTGTCGGTATGTACATTTTGGATGAATCGTGTACAGTTTGGATATGTGAAAAAGTTTGTTTTTTCAATCCATTTTTCAATCCACTATAGACAGCAATAGAGCTACGTAGATGCAAGTGCCATATGATTAGAAATCGAGGAAGATAATTATATATTTCCATCTGTAAAGTTTATATGAATTTGCACAAACTGGAAACGTCTAAACGCCGCTTTGTAAAAGCTCATGTAACGAGTGTCACAGCTATCCAGGCATACCATCTGCATCGAGGCAGACATCTCTTCTGTAAACGATAATCAAATCGTACAAATATGAATGATGGAGAAGTCTACTTTTTAGGAGCTACTATAGCGAATTACCAGGAATATTCGGTCTGCAAACTTGGAATGAAGCATGCCTGTACATTGTGGAAATAGGCAAAAACTTATTTAGGAGCTTACTATCTAGCAAGCGGCAGAGTGGTCAAATATGCTTTTAAGATTAGGCGATTCTGCATGCTCTTACCCTAGGAGGAGGAAGTCATTTGCTGGATATTTGAAGAAATGAATGATACAGATCTTTATTTCATCAGCATATATTTAAAAAATTACTGCCTGCAGTTACCTGTAGTTTTCTGCACGTTTTAAAATCAACCAAAGCAATTGTCAGTTAATTTTATGAAGTGCTAATAACGCAGTGATCGACTGGCAGTTACTGCTTGCAACTCGATCCACAGTGAAAACTGGTAAACCCACGGTTAAAGTTTGGGACAAACTGGAGCTAAGCGGTTTAGATTGCCTCGATTGCAGAGAGCGAATGGAAGCCAGACTGCAGACCATTTGGAACACAAAGGCAAGAGACGTGGCGAGCTCCGTCAGCTCGTGCGCTGAGTTAGCGCACCTCAGCGCGACGCTGCAGCGGTGGACGCTGAGCGCAACAGTGACACTGGCGCTAATGGCAGTTCCGAATTTAGCGATAACGCTTGATATTAAAGGCATGCAGATGATGGTGCCTGCACCTGCTGCCCTGTTGCTTTCGATGCCGCGGTGTATCTTCTATGCGCAGCCGCGAACTCTGGCATGTCAACTTTGATTTGATGGAAGCAGTGATGTGGCAGCGAACACTTTTGTTTTCGAAGCAAGAATTAGAACGATTTTCTCTGAATAATTATGAACTGAAAGGATATGATATTCACACAGCGGAAGAGGCAGTGAGGGCACTGCAATTACTTTATCTGCGATGCAAGAGGGGTGATAATCGATCGAAATAAATCAAGCAAAGAAAATGCTGTTATTGATACGTGCAGCGAAGGCTGCCATGATAGAGCTTTCACCACTTTTATTTTTCAGTAATAATAAGAATAATTATCTTTATTAGGTACTCATAGAGACATTGCAAAATTTAAAAGGTAATATGGTACCACGAATGTATCTTATTTCTAGGTTACACACAAAGCACATGTCGCCATGGTCTTACATACTAGACCTCATTTCGCCCCATTGCTTGACCTCCACCAGGCAACAGTATGCGCTGCTAACCGATATACATATTAGACCGTTTGTAGCCAGGGTCATTGCAGATGGCTTTAATTACCTCTGCCAAGGAGGTTATGTTTTCGTCGTGTGTGTCTGTCTGTTTGTCTATTTGTCTGTCTGTCACCAAGATAACTCAAAAAGTTATGAACCGATTTGGATAAAATTTACAGGGATTGTTAGGTATGTTAGGAAGAACAGATCATTAACTTTTGGTGAAGATATGTCCATCCGTTTGTTTGTATGTTTGTCTCATGTTTGTCATAATGCTTGTTAACAGTAGAACTCAAAAAGTTATGAACGGATCTTCAAGAAAATTGAACAAGCTGTTATGAATATAAAGAGGCACAAATGATTAGATTTTAGAGTTTATACAAAGAAAATGATGGTTTCAGAGCCAATTTGAATTTTTTGCTACCGTTGCCTCACTTGGCGGAGGTATGCGCTCTCAGAGTGCTCTAGTTTTATTAATGAGTTGTTGGAGTTTTCATTTCTATTTTTTTAGGCTTCATGCGATTGTTTGATCCTGATAATTATATAGATTTTCTGGTCCTGACTTTGAGACAATCAGAGTAATTTTGAGAAAATATTAGACTTGCGCTATTATACCTTCATTGGCAGATTCATTAATCTGCGGAATTAGACATTATAAGCAATATGGAAACGCTGAATGATTTTTTTTCTTAAAATTACATCAAAGTGAGTCAATGTAAACATAACAATGTTTTCGAAATAGTCTTAATCTGATATGCTTGCATAGATTTAGTGGAATATGTAATGACGAAGCTTTCATCACACATATTTTTTCAGTGTAAGCATTATAATCTTTTCAAAACTGTCCAATATGGTTATACTGATTTAATGGAAAACGTAATGATGAAGCTTCCATCACTTTTGACTTCAGTAAATACGCGTTAGAAGTCCTTCCTAGGAAGTAATAATTTAAAATGCTACTGTTAATACAGTGGAGGCTACAGTTAATGACGAAGACTTTACCACACTGTTTTCCATACAAACATGTCAACAATACGTTCCGCAGAGCATCAGACTCAGACATTCATGGTTTTGCATCGCATATACTGGCAGAATTTTAATCATTTTCACTTTCGATGCAGTTACAATGATAAGCTGCTCTCTGAACACTTTCAGACTATGCTATAATGCTGGAAAGGTAGCATTTTGGCCATTAAAAACCTATGTACTTACTGTGGTGTATGATGATATAATGTTGGCAATCATGAAGTGATGCAACGTAGGCACCCATGATCGAAGTGATATAACGTGAGCACCTTTGAAGTGATATTTTTCAGACAGGGAATGAGACCATATAATTGAGTGTAAAGGTTTACATATATATGTATCGTGGATACTGTAAGAACACCGTATTTTCTTACCTAATTGGAATATTGGTCTTACATGTCTTTGTCTGCTTTCGAAAACAAGGAGCAGGGAATCGCATGCGTTATCTTCGGTTAAAATGAAAGTAGCCGCACTCGCCGGCCTGTACTTGAAATAGGAGGTTGCGCTGGCAGTGCAATAAATATGTATCGTCCATGGCAGAACTGTACCTAAAAGCAGGTTTCCCAAGGCGTTGTCAATAATATTACCACCATTTTATATCTTCCCTGTACTGGATACACATAATTAACTAGGTTTTCTTTCACCTTATAATTCTTGAATTTTATTTATTTGTTAGGGTGATGAAGAAGAGGAGAAGTCAGAGCCGAGAGGCAGTTTGGGAATCCCTCTCCGTATTTCCCCTCGCTTCTCGATGCTCCATACAATGTATATTCTTTGTTGGCGCTTTGACAGTTCAAGACTCGAACTCGGTACTCCGTCATTCGAAGCCGCGTCACTGACACTGTGCTATCGAGAGGGACAATTCGCGACCCTTACTTGCCGTTGCTTTTATACGGAGGATGGTACTCGTCAAAATCACAGCATATTTTGGACTTACATTTACAGATAGTATGATAGCAGTAATGAGGTAGACGCAGTTAACGAGCCTCTATACTACTCAATGTTTACGATAAACTTGCGCTTACATTACCCACACAATGAATTTAATCTAATCATTTCACAAAATGCGAAATAATAAATAGGTTTCAGTGAACTACAAATCCAGCCTCAGCAAGTTCCTCTTACCAATGAAATTTTACGGACAGTGTAAGTTCTTTCAGAAGGAAACACGACAATTGTAAATAAATATGTATACAACTGCAGTTAGCACTGCTACCGCAGAGGCGCCACCGTAACCTGTCATTCGCTTTACATTGGAGTTGGTATTTGTTCTGAAAACGCAGCTGACAGGTGGTCTGCACCCAGCACTTATTTCAAACAATTGAGTAGAAACTTTAGCGATTTACCCGCTGAAACTTTGCTTATATAGTAGTTAGGAAGCTGAGAGGAGTAAAAAGCGAAGATACTCTTTATTCTTGTGTCGATTACTGACGTATTAAACTGTAATGTACAAGACACCATTTCACAACAATCTTGAAAAGAATATCAGAAATCCTTATTGGACTGCCAAACTAAATTGCAACACTCGGTATGTTAACGATCATAAATGGAAGGTCAAAAGCATTATTTATTGAAACTTAATGCTCAAGCACTTGATAACCCATTCAGTTAAGGTGTTGACTTTTAATCCTGTACGGCGGGGGTTCGAATCCTATACCGAAGCCTTTTTTAGGAGTGCGGGGAAAATTATGAGAAATTCCATAAATCGTATGTACGGGACTTTGATGGCATTTTTGTTGGCATCATATTCTATGCAAAACTTACAGAATTTTATTTACAGTGTGGGGTTAAGATTGCAATCATGTCCACACAAATGGGATGTACAAGCTACTTTAGTCTATGGTGGATTTCTGTACTGAAAAATAAAATTGTGCAGTATTTAGTCCTCTTTAAGTAAGTACTCGAACTACTGAATATTGCAATCAGAGTATTATGGGTTGGTAAATAAGTTTTAGGTTAGGAAAGTTTCCATATAGAAATTGTAGGTCAGGCGACTCACAATAAAGAAATTTCAAGTGAGGTAACTCTCTGTAACTTAACTTTCTTGGCTGAGGATCTATCTGTAAAATTAAATTGCTCTAATATAATGATAACTAGAACGCCTCGTGGCGTAAGACCAATACCCGCGGTGGAGGCAAATTCAACGCTGTCGTTTTTTATGGCTAGCTTATTATAGAGTTTTGGCAATTTTCATATCTAAGTCAACCCACCTGAATGTCTGAAAAAGCTCAACGCTTACCTCTTTTTGGGTGGAGTTACAGGTTCAACGCCGTTATTTCTGACGGCCAGCTAACTCAAGATTTTTGCCATTATTAACATGTCAGTCCTGAAATGCCTAAAAAACATTGTTATGACTCAAATCCTTCAGCCGCTGTTTGAGTGGAGAGACAACAAAATTCATCGCCGTCATTTTTTATGGCAAGCTAATTCTAGTTTTTTGGCATGGGTCACATCTAGGTCAACCCACCAGATTCCCTACAAAAAATTCTGAACATTGCTCAACTCGTTCTACCTCTTTTTGGGTGGACAGACAAATATATATATATATATATATACTTAAATCTTCAACGAAAACATCACCCCTCCCACTTCTTTCGCGGGTGATCAACATTCAGAATAATAATTTATGTTTCGTTTCTTGTGATGAAATGCATGCTGCTTCCAATCCAATATCTACAGTATAACAAAGACCGATGTGTATTTATCTGCGTGTTTATCCATTTTCTGTCACGCTTTTACAAATTAGATAGGCGAAAATTCAGGTGCCGAAGACGGTATGTTGGATACGAAGGTCACACTTGGGCACTCCAGCTGAGGGACCTGAGCTCGCCTGCATGACCGTGTTCGGACATGTTCATTGTTAAATGGTGCTACGGGTGACGTCACTTAACTACCCCTCATAATATATATCCAATTTTTTAGGCAGAATGCTGAAATTTCATTTAAGAAGTCTTGTGAACAGTAACAAGCACATGAGACAGCGGGGGTTTTCCTGAAGGGCTAACTTATTGCCGTTCATTGGCACTCACTTGCATCTTGATTCGTAGTTTCTTCCCACAGATGATTTCGTTGTTTCAGCTCTTCACCCAAATTTAATTCAGTGATCGATGAAACAGTAACAAGCACATGAGACAGCGGGGGTTTTCCTGAAGGGCTAACTTATTGCCGTTCATTGGCACTCACTTGCATCTTGATTCGTAGTTTCTTCCCACAGATGATTTCGTTGTTTCAGCTCTTCACCCAAATTTAATTCAGTGATCGATGAAACAGCTTTCATTGTGCAAAAACCATTAGAACTTTATAGGCTAGACTACCGTATCCACAATATCAAATCTAATCTATTATTTTGAGCGTTACTGATCGGTCTGCAATCAGCAATGTATTTTCTCAATTTCAGAGAAAAAAAGTTTAGATACTGAACGGCTGTGAAGCCGTAAACGCTCATCTCAGGGTGCTTAGGTTAGCAGTTGTAATAACGAATGTATGATCAATGAAGGTCATCATAAATTCTTCGCTGTCAATTTTATGACAGCGAAGAAGTTATTGTTATAATATCTAAACTAGTGGACGTCGCTATGAAAAAGTTACAATGAAGAATTTGCAACAGCTCCAGCTATATCGCTTCCGTTGTGGCCAATTTTTTCCCATAGCTGAACCAAATTTTCCAAAAACTGTAATAAGAAATTCTGAGGTACCTTCGTGTCAGTGCAGAGATCCAGCACTTTAATACTACCTACAAACCCAGCCCCAGCCAAATATTTTCCCAGTTTCACCTTGGAAATTTCTACTCTTGAAGTTCGATTCATGTCGGCAGAGCTCGAAGACTTACTCTAAATTAGAAAGATTTAATTCTATGCCTTTTACTTGAACAGGAATACGAAATATATCATTCTGTAAAGTAAAAACTACCTATTGAATTCACTGCAGTCTTTATTATACTACTAGAGGGCCCAGCCGTCAAAAATGACGGCAAAACTTGTGTGATTGAGATTTTTATTGTTCCGGTTCCCAGTATAGGTTTTGCTGTATTACAGGTCTCATCCCTGCAGGCCTGACCTTCCACTAGTGAAACGCAAGTTGTACAACCATGAGTTTTGAGATAGCAAAATATCCCCTCTGCAAGATAAAGAGTGAATATATCAGCTTGGAATTGATCAAGCGTTAAGTTGCACTGCACTAAGAAAAATATAGTTCAGTCTGAAGAATTCACTGGAAATGCCCAGGGCTCACCGCATTGTGGATACCAACTGATTGTTGAACCTCCAGCGTCGAAATTTGCATGCGATGTAAATTCAATATAAAAAGGCTACTGCTCAACGTGAAGATTCAACTACTTCGATATCATTCAGCAATGAAAGCGGGGATCCAGAGGCTAAGGATCCAGAGGCTGGGGATCCAGAGCCCGGGATCCAGAGGCCGGAGATCCAGAGCCATATTTGTCACCGGTACTCTAAGCGCTGAAATTGTATGGTATCTCAACTTGTTCTTCAGTGCATGAATTTTCTCCTATTAAACTCTTAACTGCGTGACGGAGAGACGGACCAACATTGGAGCAAGCAAGGGAGCAAGATAGCAAGTAAACGACCATCAACTGTGTTTTATTATATAGTGGATTCTGATGCGGATACGCTAATTTAACACAGTATGTTATACTGTATTCATGTACGGAATGGGACTTTTTGGCGCTGATATATTGGCTCTGGTTTCTTGGCATCGACTTTCTTGGCACCGATTTTTTGTCCCTTGGATTTTTGGTGCCCAATATTTCGATTTGGTTAGTTTAGGTAAGGTTAGGTTAGGTAAGGTAAGGTTTGGTATGGTTAGGTATGGTTAGGTTTGGTTAGGTATAGTTAGGTTAGGTATGGCTAGGTTAGGTATGAATGGTTAACCCCAATTATGGTTAAGTTAGGTAAGGTTAGGTATTGTTAGGTTAGGTATGCTTAGGTTAGGTATGCTTTGGTAAGGTTAGGTTTGGTTAGGTTAAGTATGGTTAGGTTAGGTATTGTTAGGTGATGTTAGGTATGGTTAGGTTATAATTAGAGCCGTTGGAACATTTGAGTGGTATAGCCCATAATCATGAGATGCATTAAATAAATAACTTCAGTCAATGATGGTGTTGACGCAATCTTCTTACGTATGTAAAAGTTCAGAAGCGCATTTTACGCATTGAGGTACCATTTCAATGTTAGTTTTTAAATATTAATGTGAAGTAAAAGATTTTATTGTAATTTCATCTAGTCCATATATCCTGTTTCAATTTCAATCAGCGCCAAAATATTGGCGCCAAAAAGTACCGGACCCAGAATGTAAATGCGCAACTACGGTGTGGTCACGCTTTCCACTTAAGAATAGTAATTTACATGCATGAGACGGGTCAGTTGTCGGATAACAGGGTAATGTTTTTTGGTTTATAAACCTCAGCCGCTCTGTGTCAACATGGATCAGTTTTTTGATTAAATCCGAGTGTATTACTATGATATTTACGCGGTTTTCAACCAGTATCAATAGAAGATTTCATTTTGTGTACGTTAGTGCGCAAGCTATAGCTGCATAAGACCATTAGAACAAAGTAGTCGTCTGTAAAGTATAGTTCCACGGTGTCCTTCATTGTATTGATTACAATAACAGCAGTGGTCTTCGTATACCTCTAATTATTATCCTACCTTCGATAGGAATATATTCTAATATGAATGAGTGAACACCAGTATTGTGACTCTGACTAGCTTCATTTGCAAGACTGCACGTACCTGGCAATGCTCTTTTAAAATATATTGTTCAGCACCCGTACTGTAACGGTATACACACATGTGTTGAGTGGCCTATGCTTCAGTTATCTGGGAATATATGAAAATATTGCACTCGACCAAGAATTATTTTGCTCGAATATCGTTCTAAAACCCACAAGTGTACTTTTATATCGACAGTCTGCGAGACACATCCTGGTGCTCAGTTTATATATGCATTTACATAAGAGGTTCCATTCAGGCTGAACAATATCAGTCACGGAGACGCCGAATTATAATACTACAGCGGCAGTACTAGACCATATTATTAACCAGCAAGCCGTTCAATGCTGAAAGGGAAAGTTTTCAAAAATTCTTAGACTCACTCGGTCAATATATCAAACCTATGCAATCGAGCTCTAGAACGAAATTATATGTAAGTGCTGAATGTATAAAAAGAAAAATGGTATGCATGAAAGCTGACCAAAAGCGAAGGATATAATTATGTTTCAGTAAAAGAAATATAAAACTGTATATAAATAAAAAAATTGTTGGAGAATTTTCGGACAACACACAATGCAGTTTGTGTGTACGATAAAATCTCACCGTTATCTATACATCCAATGTTGACAGCAAGTGTTACTGTAAACCTTGTGCTGCACATAGAAACGTTTGTGTTGAATGCAGTAAATTTCGAAAAAAAAACATGGTACCCCTTTTTTTTATTTTTTTTTTACCATAAACCAAAATGAGTTGATGTCGAAGGAAAGCAAGGACAACTGCAACGTATGTCCAAGAGTTGTTAAAGAGGGCGATAGCAAAGGTAGATCATTCGTCTATGCTGGGTACATGCATGTAAAATTATATATATATACTGTATGTGTTGGTGCCGTTAAAAAAAATGATACGGATATTTTTACGAATAAATGTGGCCTGATATGTCACCAGCGTTATGTCTGTCTCTGTATACATTCTAAGAATATCGTAAGTTACCCCTTACCTTTAACGGCATATATATATAATTTCTATAAGTTGAAAGAGGATTTCTCCGTTTATGATCGCTCTCCTACCGTAGAAATTGTGCAGCACAGCTTCTCTGTATTAGTCAAAATAAAAAATTTATTTGATTTTGTTATTTGAAAAACTCAAGCGCATTTGTGTGGATTTCAGAGCAATAAATACGATTTTAAAATAGTATTGCAGGGAATAATTAAGGTTCACGTTTTAGCCAGGCTCCACCACATGGCCTACCTGTAGTTTTTTTTTTATCATTTAGATAGCATCGCAAGAGAGAGGCACGTAGATACAGAGCCGGGGACCATTCGTTTTGCTGGCATTGAATAGCCGACAAATCTCCACATCCAGCTAAAGTTTTAATTTTTGTTGAAAGAATGGAAACTGGCATTAAGACCCCTGAATTTTTTCGACTAGAGTAGTTCTAAATCACATTTTATAGCAATGCAGTTGACGATCTAACCACTTAATATTATTTGTCGAAGACAGACTACCAGCTGCTCCATTTTAAAAAGTTTAATTAATTCGAAGCAGTTCCAATTAAGACTCAAAGATCGTAGGAAAACACGGTGTGAACTTTCCCTAATGACTCTCCTGGGCATTAAAGAAGTTCACAACTATTCTAGAGAATAAATAAGAAAAAAGTTATTCGACGTAGTTTTAGTTGCCTAACGGTACATCACCAATAACAGTTTGCTACCCAATTTTTCATCAGCTTATAAGTATGAGCCCATGAATCACGGGCAGTGTTCCATGATGAACGGAACAGAAACTTATAAAAAACAAACACTTTTTCGCTTTTTGTTTATTGGGGTACCTTACGTGTAATTGCAGTACTACTGCCAAGAACAGCTTTATACTCAAAGAAATGTACTAAGTGAAAAATTAAAAGTGCAATAATTGAACAGTACCCTACTGAATACTCGTCATATATGTGTAATCCATACGCGTTATAATATCTGTTGAAGTTAAAATATCGTGTTATACACTCGTTGAGTTCCACTTGGAATAATAATATTATTCCCAGTCACACTTCCTCTCAAACTTCCGTAAGTGAAATGAAACAGCCATCAAATTTGAAAAGTATTAGATGAATAATAATTCAAATCGCAATCGTATCTCCTAGTCCAAATCTGTGCTCGTCTCCCTCACAGCAATCAGCCCTACACATCGGTCATAACTTTACACTTTCAGTTGCATCCGTTTCAGGCTAGTTCATATTTACAAGCAAATCTCTAGAAAAGAAAAATGAAGAGACACATCTCCGGTCGCACTCTGTGAACGTCTGCGCTTCCCAGCCCTGCAGCAGCCGTACCGCCACCGTGTACAATTCCATACAATCATTGGGTTGCATGCAATAAGTCAGTCGTGCTCCAGGCTGCAAACTTCCCACATCCTTGCCTTTATCGAGAATGTTATCAAAGATCGTTTAAGTTGCAGATGCTAACCACAGCGCTGCCTTCCCTTCCATGTAAAGTAACTGAAGATAAAATCTTCCTATCTATCGACGCGATAAAACACTTCCCGGAACTTGGGGTAATTCATTTTTGTGTTATCAGAAAAGTATAGCTAAAGTTGGAGTTTTCCGTCAATATGGAAGAGGTGTGCGAGACGGGAGGGGCCGCGGTATCGCACACGTTAATCAACTCATCCAATTTCAATGGTTTATTTCTCGAGCTTTCAGGGTTTAGGATTATTGCTTCCGCGTAGTGCGTGTTCGAGGGTCTCCAACCTCTAATTTGCTCCGGACACGGGACTACAGGAGGTATTTTTTGGTTTTTGTTTGGAGGTGTCGGACAGCAAGTGTTGCACATACCGTACCGCACTAGCTGCTTCCTAGCCCTTGTTCAAACTTAATAACTTCATGGATGGGTGTTTGAACAGTAAGTGCTGCACATATGGTGCTGCCTTCTAGCCTTAGTTTTGTGAAAAATATTTTCTGTGATGTTCTAGTTGGATATTGAACAGCATGTGCTAGACATGTGCAGTACTGATTATAAGTTTTAATTTTTTTTTATAAAATTTAGAGGTGAGCTTTTAAAGATCAAGTGCTCTTTCTGGCATCTGGTTTTCAGCCTATAGCTTGTATTACAATTTGATAACAGATATTTTAAACTCATTTTTAGTTTTGCATAATAGGAATTATAGGGAGTCCAAGATACTGGTTCTTTAAAGATCATACAGAGAAAAATATATATTACAAGAATGACCAGTTTGGATTATTATTCTTTAAGAGCTGCTTGTATATCTCTCTCATTTATTACACATGTGATACAACAATTTTGAATTGCCAAGAAAATATTACAAAAAAAGGTTTTGTTTCCATTTTTACAGTAACGCGTACTTAACACACAATATTCAGTTCAGTACACCTACTGTGTACTATCATACCCGCTGTACAATTTATTATACAAATATTGTAGCTATATATTTTTTTTACTGGAAGTTAAACTCATATATAATATAGAAGCTGTTTCTCAGTCAGCACACTACTATGTACTTATTTCGCCGTCGACTCCTAGAAATTACAGTAGTAGCGTCGTTAGTGGGGCTACCCAATACCCGGACATTTCGGTATTGGAACAAAAAATCTAAATTCTATAAACAATAATAAATTGAACTTTAGCATATTTCCCCTGCTTGAACACCTTCAGCAAACGTAACTCATTACCAGCATTTGCCCACACAGCCCAGTATCCAACTTCTAGCTGTGCTTATTACCTACTCGAACTCTCAACTAACCATTTCCAGCACAAAGTTAGTATTACGTAATAACTAATAAATAATAAGTAATATGACTCTCTATTTTTACAAAAACTGAAATAATTTAATCTAGAATTGAAGGATCAAGGAAGCCGCTTCCAGTAAAAACCATCTTCGTGTACAGAGGCTCCACTGCTCTTTCTTAATTACACCAGGTATTTCAAAAGTCACTTAAGCGTCTTTATAATCTTAGCGCAGTTGAAGAAACATCACATTACTATTGGTTTTCATATCATTTTTTTCGCTTTGCCTAGATCGATTTACATAGTAGTAGACGTATGTATAGTAGTCGTATGTATCTTTTTCTCAAACCAGGCAGTGCCTAATTGCTTAATTCTAAGTTACACGAGTGGTTTCCTAATCAAAACTAGCGAGGATATGTACGTTTCAAACTGGGCGGATTACCGGCAGAGTCTCATGCGCTATCTTTAGTCTACTCACTCTCTTAAATCACTGACGTTTGATACAATATACATTGTGTGTGTGTTCCGGGGCACCAGTTTTTGGTTAGGACCTTCATACCTAGTTTTACTTAACTTAGGTTATAAGCGTCAACTCTCTGGAGGTTTCCAAAAGTGTTATTCCAACGAATTACAAGATATTTATTGATTCCAGGACACGGGGTTGCGTTCATACACGTCAATAATTTACTTTTAAGGTACACTTGTACTTCACCATCCATTGCCTTAGATTCTAGAAGCAAAAATATTTATTGGGGTTTTTAAGTAACAGTTCAGGAAAAAGCTCGGCCAATGTCATGACCTAAATAACCGGGGTTATTTAGTCAGGTACTCTGCTATTATTTCAGCATTTAAGAACACTCTTATATTTCCTATCTTTATATTCAGAGCAAGCCTATGATAAATCTGATATTTCTATGCAAATCCACAATGTACTTCAACATTCTTGCTTCAAATCTGTTTCGACAAAGGTTAAGTGAATTAGTTTATGTGCACACGATCGTTTGTGTCCCATGGATACCTATTCACATCAAGTTTAAGGCTATAAATTTTCACTTTTATAAATGTTATGTTGAACACTTCAGCCTCTCATACATAGCTCAGATTCAGGACCCTCCAACATCAGACGTTTTTTTCTAAGCACAGCATACTCATTTACGTGTTGCTTATTTATTTAGCTCAAGTTTATGCTCATAATTACTCACTATTTTGAATATATTGCACCAGGTAATTCACCCTACTATGTCCCAACCCCAGAACCCATAAAGAGCATAGCGTTTGCTTTGCTAGATTTACCCAATTTCACGGCACTGGTTTTACTTATGTTTCACTCACGTCTATATTGCCTCAGTTTAGATAGACATTAGAGCGGGTACTTCACCCCCTCCATGCCCCAGATTCAGTTCCATGCACAAACATTGGATGCGTTTCCTGCGCTAAACTCGTTTAGCGTCGCTCCGCGGTCGGTCGGCTCCCTGCACCGCACCACCCATCAGCTTATCATTTAATTGTTATCAAAATTTGCACTTGTAATGAACCAGAGAACTAGGGAAGCGAGGCATAAATTTCCCATATTCATGGTCTCTTTTCATTGCAAACATCCTATTGTAACGTTAAGAAGTTATCGGTCACGTTATTTTAGTACTTTTTAGGCATTTACGGTTACTATTTTTTTACTTAGCGACCTTTTATGTTAATTTCGTCAATTTATGTAGAACTATGAAAACAGCCATTCTCTAAAATCTATATCACTTTAGTACCTTTTATATATTCAGTGCTTCAGCTTGCGTAGATCATTATTTAATCGATCTCTAAGAACGGGTGAAGTTCCGCAGGATTGGAAACTAGCTAATGTAATACCGATACATAAGAAAGGGGATAAGAAAAGTCCAAGCAACTATCGACCAATCAGTCTTACTTCGGTC
>LQNS02000139.1:1883284-1915289 GCA_001587735.2 Parhyale hawaiensis
ACTCCATCTATAGATTTAAGCTCCGTATATCAGCGGCAATCGATCATGCTTGGGGGCATTCATGGCGGAGATTCTTCTCCCCCTCTGTTTTTTATTTTTTATTTTCTCTTTCTCTTTTTTCTCTTTCGTCTTCCGTTTTTGCTCCTCTCGTTTCCCCAATCCTCTATATCCTACTAACATAATGGCAATAGCTCAAAGAGGCCGGGGTGTTAGTCCCGGTGTCTCTTTGGGAATGGGCCTCTTGCTTCGTCTACTGCCGCCTATCTAATCTAATCTTATTCTTACCATTCATTGGTAAGTACAGTAGTTAGAAAGCATTCATTTACACAGACCCATGAATTCTTTAAGGTTTCTATAAGGCCTGATGTCACCGTTTCTATTCACATGGTTTGACACATCATGCGTTCTTAAAAAATACAGTGCGAATGTGTGGCGTAGCATTAGAGAAACAGCGTCGAACCAACCTTGTCCAACATACAAATATTCTCTATGCTATGCTTATTTTGGCACTAAATATAAACGTGACTAATTCATCATATGAGGTCAAATGTTGTATTTTCCAAGCACGTACCCGCCTGTGAGCACAGGGAAGTACGCTTATCAGCGCCTTCTAATATAAATACTTGTAGAAGTCCCTTACCTTCACCTTCTTATTGAGTTAACTTTTGGTTGGAGTCTATGAAACATCTACATTCCCTTGTAATTGTGTCATGTAAGATAGTTCAGTGGACGCTCATATACATTCTTCTCATGTTTCTAAAAAATGTTTTAATAAGATGAAAATTATCTATTTCAGCTTCTACAAAGTTATAGCCTATATTGATTCTTCCTCTGGAGTGATCTACCAATTAAGATGCTAAAGCATTCCCATTTTATTACAAACTTGTAGTTAGTCTTACTATAATCAGCAATGAGTTCATGCCATTCTTCTACTTTCTTAGTATCTTTCGATCACAAAATTTGTTAGTGTGAAAATGCAGATATATCCAGCTTCCATATACATAGTAACAAATCCAGCTGAAGTTAATATGAGACTTAAAAGCAATTTATGCACCAATAAACAATAAATAAGACATGAAACTATAAGTCGGAGGTGGCACGAACTTTATATGTGAAGTGGAAGCAGTTCTGCTGTCGTATCCATAAATACCGGTTTGGTGTGGTGTGAGCACATCAACATTGAGCACGCAGCAACGGTAGTGAGCCAATGAGCAGCACATTTCTATAAGCACTCGAGATTAGTATACAATAGTTGCAGTCACTAAGAATGTAGGTGGTATGGGATCAATTTGACTTCCGCACTTTTATTTCGAAATCCGTATTTTCGTGAAAAGAACATTGATGCTGATTACAATCTACTTATTCGTATTAGCTGACAAACGAATGTATATTGAAAATAACTTAGATAACTTACTGGAGCGGTCGTAATTTACGCCGTCTGTTTTCTCTCCCTCTTTTCTTTTCTTGAACAACGCCCTCATGCAAGTGTGAAGAAGTTATTTCCAGTACGCATATGTACAGCAACCCATTAGTTCAACACACCGCAAAACTGAAACTATGTCAAGAATAAAAAGAGTACTTATGTGCTTCAAAATGCCGAGCATCTCATTGATAGTAAGACATAAGTAGTTATTGAGTACATTGAAGTTTTGCACAGCAGTAGCCAATTATTTTGTTGCTTCAGTTCGCCTCAACAGAAACAAGAAAGCTTGCAACATTTTCTCAGACAGATCAAATAAGCTTCCGGATCCATTAGCAGTAAATCCTAAACTTAATTTCCCCTTCAGTAAACAATATTTGTGATTAATCTTATCTATACATCTGCCTCAGTTAGGTTAATGATCTCCCTCCACAATTTATAATTGTTTCATCTCATTTTATTTGCATACTTTGCGCCTTTCTAGGCCATATCTCAGATAGGAGTAGAAGCAAATTATAGACCACTTGAACTACCATCATTTTCTGAGAAACGGCATACATGCGCGCTCTGCAATGAGCAATATATTCCTTATTCATTACACACATCTGCATATTTCGCGCCTGCTGGACCCAAGCAATCGCCACGGCACCGGTAAACTGGTAAACAACAAGATCTAAATTAGCATTTGACGCAACTTGATAATTGAGGAAGTCTTGTAATTTTCTGGATCCAAACCGATAAGGCACGGCGGTCAATTGCATGCATTGCTCTTGAGTTTTGGTATAAAAAAGAGCCGTTTGAGTTGTTTGGTCACAGTTGGGCAGCGATGACGTGTGGCGCAGCGCATATGGTACACCAATGAGCGGACGGGCGCCAGCGACAGACCTCCGTCGCTCATGACAAGGTGCTTTCCAAATTTGGCCAAAATTCTCGCATGTTGCCATAAACTTGTATTGACTCGATCATTTCCTCGGCGGCGTACATCTGGCAGAGGTGAAGTGGTGCTGCTTCCTACCGCTATTTGTCTTCGCCTTTATTTCTGCCAATTTTATTTTACATTGTTGAAGTTCGTTCGTTCCTTCCTTCTCTGCTGAACAGAAGGGCAAAAAATTATATTGTTATCCCAGTCATGCTTTGAGGGAAGCTGGTATTTGCGGATAATTAGATAAATGCTTTGCCTACGTTCCTAGAGAATTGACAGCAGATGTGAAATTGCACGAATATAGCGAGGCGCAAGTTTATAATATCATACGATATGTATATGTAAACAAATATAGATAAATTAATAACTGCAATGGAAATGCCTTCAAAAAGTTATTGATACAATCTGTGTCGATATTCCTGAAACAACTAATCCACAGTTGACTTCAATGTGCACTTCTGGAACAACTGTACGGTATTTATCCCATTTCTCTTCGTGTCCCCAAACGTTAGTGTGGCGCGTTCCTATCATCACAATTCAGTAAGGCCGATGAGCAGATATCATGACCTTATTCGTACCGATGGTCACCGCGGCCGTATGATGATGAGAATGTGTTCGGGTCATAATAACTTCATCAAAGCCCGACAGATTAATCCTGTGCTGTTGATAATAGACGATAATATTCAGGGGGATCAGTCGATAAAATGCGTGTTCATTATTATTATTATGTAACGATCTATTTCGACATTACCCATGAATGGCATGGAGTGGTTTGAAGATACATACATAGTACGTTACCTAGGGAAAATTTTTGGTTTTCTGAGAATCATACTATGTACCTATTTCATTGTATTATAAGTGCGTATGTGCTTTGAATAGTCGGATAATGTACAATATACTTAGGCACTAATCAATATATATTGATATTTGGGGAACAACTCTTCTCTTAGAGAAATTTGATTGGCATATTGACCACTTTTGGAATTATTTAGTCGACTATCAGTTTTCTCTATTTTTCTAAAAATCTCGTTACCACCATTACCTAAGAAAAGGAAAAATTGTCTTGCATACGCATAATTAGGTACACATAATTACCGATGTGCACAAAGTAGTTATTGACTGGAGTCTATATATATAAACGTATCAAGACCATCTTTTACCCAGCGTTTGAATTATTGTGCTTAAAACTTACGAAACAGCATGTTCTTTGGCGATAGTTAAAAGAAATTTAACTGGATTACACCTTTGGCTTAGTCTAAATTTACAAATCCTGTAATTAAAAAAATATTACCGAATTAATTAAAGTCATCGTAACTCTTGGTTACCATGATGATATTTACTCATCGAGGTCATCTAGCCTCTGTAAGTGTACGTACTGCTACCGCTGCCAAGGTAGTTACGTCTTTGTTTTCGGAGTTTGTCTGTCTGTTCGTTTCTTGTCTGTTTGTTTATCTCTCGCCGGAACAACTCTCAACGTTATGGACGGATCTTTATGATATGGAGAAGATTGTTAGGTATGTTAGGTGAAACAGATGATTTACTTTTGGCAAAAATCCGTTTAACTGTTTGGTTGTTTATCTACCTGTTGTTCTATTTTTAACATGGCTCAAAAGTTATGAACAGATCTTAATGAAATGTGTACGAATTATTAGGAGAATCGTGCATTTAAGTATTACAAAATGAAATTCATTGAAAAAGCTCTCATATGAGCACTAATATTGAAAAATAAGGAAAACCGCCAGAAGAAATGTGGGTTCATCCTTTAGTTAGCCAAAGACTATTGAAAGGTCAATTCCATACGTTATTTGATGACTTGTGTGAATACTCGGCTAATTTCTTATGAAAAAGGGGGTCTTTTTTCTATTTCATGATTTCTCATTGTCAAAATAGTCAGCGTTCACAGACGACATCCTGCCAGTACAGACCCTAAATGTACAGAAGCCTTATGAGGTGAGGCGCTATAGAGACGAAATTTTGGTGACCAAACAGAAATCCTGGTTACAGGACGAATTTGATTTCTCGTTATCATTTCATGGCGGAGGTGTGCGCTCGCAGAGTGCATCTCTGGTTATATGAAATTCAGTGATCCGAAAAAAAGTCCTCCTATCCTTTATAAGCTTTCCATTATAGTAATGTTACGTTAAAAGCTATTTTGATGGGTCTATGAACATTCCAGCCAGCCCTATAATGCCGAGACCATGCATCTTCGTGTGCACTCGCACCCACGACGTGATGCGAGAATGTAGTGCATCTCACACGTCGTTCCAATCAGTGCTATATAATAATTAACGTCGTGTTTTTATTTATAAATAAAAACACGACGTGAATTATCATATAGTACTATATAATCATTCATACTTCCATTCCCTCTCACTATATTTTTGACTGTTGCTATGGTTTCAACAATTCGATATATTACTATTTGCCGAGTAGGTTTTTATCAGATACAGCTGTGGTATTGTTCGTGACTTTGCGATGATTCTGACATGTATTAGTGCACTAGCTGCATTGATTAGTATTGTGATGAGGGACTAGAGATTACCCAGTGAGTGCAGTTCCTCTAATGCTAATGAGCGGGTTATCACCAAATGACACGACAGAGAGTAAAAATCCGGATGGCTCTGTTTATCCCAGTTTCTGAATTGTGTTGATCGATGAAACCATTCAACGGACTACCCACAGTTTCCCTGTACTCATATAATGAAATAAATACAGTATAGCTTTCCAGCTCTAAAGGCATATTTGAGTTGCAGCGATATATGTTTTCCACAAGTAGCCGAGTTTGCCCCACCCCTTGTGCCTAAACATGGTAATAGTGAAGTAAAGTACTCTGCAGTGAAGTTACCCACTCTGGCTTTCATGGGAGGGGCTCTCCGACCGGGTTCCCGCCGGCAATGTGATCCATTAATATTCTGTCCCATGCAAAATCTACGTCGTAAGTCAAAGACTAGCCCAAAGCGCTCAACTCCAACCTTATCAACAATGTTCTACACCTCTATCGGTATATTAGTTCCCTGGTTAAAAAATTAGTCACCTGTAACTAATAAGGTATAGGACCTCCACGAGCACGTATAATAGCAGCGATTCTTGAAGGATTGAGTCAGCATGATTTCTAATGTACTCTTGATCCATTTTGAACCACTCTTGCATCAATCGATTTAAAAAAGCCAGAGTACGTGGAGGATCCTCTCGGCGCCTAACTTGTTCAAGATGGTCCCATAAATTTTCGATGGGGTTCATGTCTGGAGACTTAACTGGCCATTCTAGGGGCCTTACATATGTTGCTGGAATGGTTTTCATGTCAATGCATGACCGATCTAGCGTGATGTATACGGCAATTATCTTCATGAAAATTGGTAAAGAAGCAGTTCACTCCTCTTGCTGACACTGTGCAAATGGTGTAAATTGGTCATTTAATAAATCACTGTAGCCTTCCCGATTCAGTATGATTGTTATTTGAACCAAAGGTCCCACTTCCGAGTAATTAAAACAGCCCCAGAACATGGCCGACCCGCCTCCTACTTGTACAAGTTGTAAAAGGCCGCACCGGTCTCAATCAGTTTGCAATTTTTTGCAGCCGCAATTACGCCTAGCATTGGCTTTTGTACCCGCTTGTTTCCACTGCCTGGAGACTCACAAAACAGTACGGCATGGCTCCGCTACGGTGCTTCCTTTACTCGATATCCCTTAGATCGACCAAAAGCAGTAACTCCTTTTTGCCATCCCGTGACATCTTGCTTTCTTCCCATCGTTCGAGAGCAGATCAAGAACACGCTTACACCTGGGCGACTGTGAATGAAGACTGGTACCTCGAGAGTACTTCCATATAACCTAAATTTCTATGGGGGTCAAAATTTTGCTATTAATCCTGCTCGTGGAGGTACAACATCTTATTAGTAGCAGGTGACTAAGTTTTTGTCCGATGAGCTTATATAAATCCAAAGTAGTAAAAGTGTTCCTAGCTCATCACTTGCTGGGCTGTGATGTTCCAAGAGCTCAAATTTTATGAAGTTTGCAACAAGCACACTCATGGCAATTTGTGAAGAATAGTTAGTGTCAAGAATTCCCGGTGCAAGGGAGATGTCTGTAAATTTTACTCTGAATTTAACCTTTGTCAGCTTTATCAGAAGCTACTGATACACAGTTTCCGGGGTCACAATGAACAATCGTACGCTCAACTTATGAATGAACGTTCAGCTCTCACGCTTTAGCCCGATGACACTGTGAGAGTTGGTAGACAAAATGCCAAGAGGATGATTTAATATGAACAACGTGCGAATTAAACGTGTGCTAGTGCATCATGTGGCCCCGATATTAAAGTAGAACTACCCTTTGGCGATAATTTCGTATTCCTCGTTAATTTCAGACTTTATTGGCAGCGATCCTCCATCCCATATATACCCATTACCCTATTCCTTAAGCCTGGCGGCAAGTTTCTACCGCTGCCTTTTAACAACGCCTCTTACTAAAACTTTGGAATGTGGCTCCAAATTTTGAGCCTCATGACGGTAGTCGCAGGGCATCCGGCTGCAAATTTTCCACGAGAAAAAATAAATGAATTTCGAAGACCAGAATCGTATGGAATTAAAAACAGCCACAAAAAGGTCTACTTGCATGTATATTTATAGGCAATACAGCACTTGAGTACATACACATACTGGCCATTCACATGCACACTGTACACTATACTGAAGGTGTGAGGAGTGGCGTGGGAGCAGCAGTTCAGATGGCAGCGGGGGGTCGGTATTATCGCCGTAGTATCGACCGAGTTTCGCTTTCACGGCCAAAGCAGAAGTCAATACGGCGCAATTGGACGATATCGCTGACATGTGCTGGGCCCGATTGTTTGATGAGTTTGACACTCAAACACATATTGGCACTTGCACAATGTTTATATACAAGTAATTTTGATAAATACAAAGTAATATATGTCTGCAGCCACTGGAAATGATGACCAACTATCTTGGATTGCCACGAAGTTAACTGTTTAGAGTCTCTTAGCAAAGCGTAAGCGGGGATGTGTAGGCAACAATGTGACCTTCTAAGCTGTTCAAGAGTCAGGGCTTCTGATACTCTTGTAGCGGGAGACTGTGTTATGCTGCAGGCTGTGAGATTCCGCTAGGGCTTTGATCATCGAACTTCATAGTAAAAAGGTAGCGTATTATGTTTATACAGTATGTATATATATTTCATGAAATTTATTGTTCTACCCTTCTTTCAAGCATAATTCGTTAAAAATATGATTATATTTATTATTTACATTTTATTGAGGAAAATTGTAAAGTTTTCTAAAATCCTGGTTACAGTCGTCGTTGAAAATCGTTTATTAATCACCTACGCTATGTATTGTAATATTAGTCGACCGGTTTTCCCAACGCTCAGCATCTTCAAGCCTAAAATAAATCTTTCAGTGTAAACCTAAACGTTAAATTGTGCAAAACGTACAAATGTTCGTGCGACACTCGCAGCAAGTACCGTAAGAGTGCGTCAGATAAAGGGAGGAGCTCCATTTATACCATCGGCCGGGTATATATGTGACCACGACAGTACAGTCGAGCTCTAAACTTACAGGATGCTTATAGAATTATTGTACAGTGTCATTGAAAAGTTGTAGAATGCAGTTTAATCAAGTTGCTCTCGTGTTCAACTAAGGCTGATGTTTTAGAATACGATGAGTTTCCACAATCTGTAAGCTGTTGCTATCGGTATTTTGGTTTATAGGACGGATAGTGCACTATTGAATTAAGAGCTGCTTCGTCAGTTGTTCGTCGTGTCTATCGTTACGTCGATTTTAGCATGGCCCGCGGCAAAGTGCTTTGTGAGAACTACGGAAAGGTTGTGGTTTTAATTCTTTATAAGAATAATAATTGTCACAACCTACAATTGCAGCAGTATACTTATAGGTATTTTAGGGCATGGGGAGTGGAAGGCTTTGGTTCTCTCGGATGATTAGACTGCTGATCATAATCAGCAGTCTAATGTGTCAACGTACACTTGCTGACACACTGGGAATGGACTACCTGCCACTCCAACTAATTTGTGCGTATGTTTTTTTTTTACGGAGCAGAACAATTTTCATGGGCACTTCTGTTGTACGTGCTTGTTTCTTATCTTTTTTCAACGTTTCTTTGTTCATACAATTTGATTAAATAGGCCTAATCAAGATGCTTACTGAATCATTCAAAGTTTAATTCACAGAGATAATTTGAGTCCAATCAAATTCGCGGTGGTGTTACGCGCGGCCATGTTACTAAAGTGATAATCATTTTACTAAGCAAAAAGTCAAATTAAATAAGCTTTGGAAAATGAAACGCTGGATATGCAAATGATGGTTCGCAGTGGATGAGGTTAAGCAAAACGAATCAGTAAATTTGTTTATGTTCGTTTATCTCAAAGTTATTTAGCAAATTCCCAATTTACTGTTTAGCACAGTCGAGGTAGAGCGGCTGGTCTACGCTAATTTTTGACATATTTACTCATATTCTATCTTAACTATGACAATAAATTACTGGTCTGGCTACTGTGCATATTTGTGCAGGCACTGCAGCCCTATTGCCCTGTACAACACTGCAAAATAAATATTGCAAGCGGAAGCTAATCGGTCTACTTTTAGTTAATTCCACTAGATTTATTTCAAGTTAACTACTCACTAACACCAGAAACCAAGAATGTTGTTGTTTCACGTATTGCTTCCCATCATTTACGACGTTGTAACGCACATACAACAGGTACAACGACTCATATCTAGCACTTGATGGGACTTTTCTGTGCGCGTCTTTCCCATATTCCTATTTTATTTAAATTAATGTGCTCCGTCCACTTTCAGCTTGTCTAGTTGTCTGCTATACGTCGATTAGTGAGACATCACATGCCCATCTTTTCTGTTTTTTTTTTTTTTTTTTTGACAATTCATACTTTCCTGCCGCCTCACACTGTCAAGACACTTGCTCGCTGGCGCGTGCCTCCTAGTGAGATTTTGGATGCCCAACATTCCCACTGTAATTCGCATTTTCCGCCCACTTTCAATTCGTCTGGGTATTGATCGGTTTGTGAGTACCACCTCGGGAGACAGTGCATGCCCGTTTTTTTCCTTTATAACTTTAGTTCATACTTTCCGCCCACCTGCACTTTGTCAAGGCATTTGTGTGCTGGCCAGTGCCGCCCAGTGAGACATCGACCGGCCGTACGCATTTGCCCGGCACCCCATAGCGTGCGGCGCGTCCGGTGCTGCACGTCTTACTGCTCTGCCGGCAGTAAAGTGCATCGTTACTTGCAGTACGCTCGTAAAGTTACAGGAATACACGGTGCAGGCAACGCGATATTAATATACAGTAAAGCTAATGTGCTCTTGCAGTATGTGATGAAACTCTAAAGCAATTATTGAGTGGCTAATGAGAATGCTATCAACTCAGTGGATCTTGGTATAGGTATTGTAGGGAATGTAAGATTCTTATCATAATAATAACATTGAATAAAATATTCATGGTGAAAATTTCCACTGCTTTTTGTAATAGGTATAACTAAGGGGCCACAGAGTTCCAAGCGCTGCAAGTGGTTCATGTGGGTATAGGATTTTCGTATTTAAGATTCACACTAAGTAAAACCTCCCATTTGGTTTCCATGTACGTAAAACAACATTTTTACTTCTGATTTAAAACAGAAAAGGTTAATCCAACAATGTTCCAGACATCACCTCAGAGAGAACTAGCTAAGATTTTGCTGATTAGCGCTATATTTGCTCTCTCATACGATCACAATACAGAATGGTGCATGTAGTAGCTCCCACACGGCACCAACAGCATACATACGTTGCCAAAAAAAAAAAAAAATTGGGCGCCACCAAAAGTTGATAATGGTTTTAGCTTCAAGAGCGACCCAAAGTTTTGCTAGGGTGACTGATTTTTGAAGCCTATCTGAGCTGTGAGAAATAGGTGCTAAGATAAAGCACCTGGTAGATTCCATGCCTGACTATTACTAGCTTAATTTATATTTCTGCGAGTCTTAAAGATTGGGTGTGGTTGCAAGGTGACGGTCTTCTCCCTCAGGGGGATATTCTGGCGGACCCGATCCGTGAGGGAAGATCTTGGGCCTCACGCCCTTAAGGGCTTAACCTGAGTGACTTTCTGCAGGGCATGTTGCATCTGGCCGTAGTTCCTACTGATAAGTTTAGTTTGTAATGTTAGGTAGGTCCTCTAGCTTTCCTCTTCTGCTCAGTGAGGTGGGCTGCCGATAGTAGCAAGTGACCCATCCCTCCGAACTAAGCCTTCTCCTGTGGGCAGGGAGGGCACGGAAGGGGCCCTTCGGGCATGTGTTTCTTTTTTCTATCTTCTTCTATTTTCCCACTCGTCTCTCTGAGATACTTTGCGTCTAATTTCCCCACTTGTAGTGGTGCACTCGGTTAACTAAGACTTTCCGGCAGGAATGCCGAGATACAATATTTCTACTAAGTTCTGTATAAAGACGGAGCCTTCACTGTAGGCATCACTCGTTGAGTGGGTACATTGTGCACCGTATGGGCAGCTCCTTGACGGGCAGAAAAGGACGGCCGAATAGCGTGTGGTCTATGACCAGCTAAATAACGCCTGCTTTAGTGCGAAAGCAAAGACGATCGTGATAACGATTCAAAGGGTCACGGGTCGTCTAGTTTGTATTAATATTCAAAGTGATTCTAGTCTAAACTCTTACGCTATATCGTTTTAGGACAATAAAAAAACTAAAATAGATAAATAAAAAAATAAAGCTGTGCTGCTTGCAAAAGTAAATTCTGAGATGGACTGAGAGCAGAGCGAGCAATGTAGATTTTCTTGTTCTCATATTGCGTCTATTATGCGCGACTTATCCTTCATGTCTCCTCAGTAGCGCTTACAACAGCAAAGGTAGCGGTAAGAATCTGGACAATCTCGAAAATTTGATACATATCATTTATTTATGCACGAAGTATTCATTTATGTAGAAAATCATACTTCAATACACTTTTCTGTAACTCTTAAACTTGTTTGTTCCGTCGTGAAAATGTTCATTCGTACAAAAAATGCGAGTTCAGCTCACATTTCTGTAACCTGCAAAGGGGTTCGTTCAGTCACGAAATGTTCATTTGTATACAAAATGAGAGTTCAATACACTTTCCTGCAGCTTGTAAACTACCTGTTCAGACATGAAATGTTCAATTGTATACAATACAAGCAGTCTGGCGCACTTTCCCGGAGCGTGCAAAAGTGCGCAGCAAACCTATTGCCAGATCATTTACAAGTAATCAATGAAACATTCACAACTAAGAAGTTACTGCCGCGAATAAAGCTGAATAAGTCATCGGGAGCACTTCTGCCGTTACCGTACTTTACTTCCAGTTAATGAGAGGCGCCGCGAGCGCTTGAGCTACCCTCGATAGGGCACTCAACTGGTCCAATTATAGGTCATTTTCGCGACCATTATTCGCTTCAATTAATACACATCGATCTGAGCTATAATTTAGCTGCCAATTTTAGCAGGGATGTCACTTGATTTTCGTGAACATCAGTCTTCAGCTCAGGCTAATCGTGACGTGAAATCGAGCTAAATAAGTTTACTTTGTGTCATCAATGCTGAGTTATACTTGTTATGGCTGTGGCGATCGAAGAATATCTATGGTTGACTTGGTGCTTATAGTCAGCTGATCCTTTCAACGCTCTTTAACTAACTGAGAGCGCTCATGCACGCTTTGCAAGGCTGACATGGAGTTAGACAAATCAAGTGTTGTTTTGTTAATTTTAGCCCTGGTTCATCAATGATGTCTTAAAGTAAGTTAATCCAATGGGAAAAGCGACGAACGTAGTTTGCCGTATCCGGTTAACATTTGGTTAAAGCACCGAGAAATGATATTATCTCCCAGCTCGCGTTAACGTGTCAAGCGTCGGTTGATTGTGCATGAAAACCGAAAAGCTCCAAATTAGTTATTTAACCCTTTTTTTCTACGAAAACTCCGTTCTTGCGATGAGGTTCTAAAAAACCTCATGGAAAACACTATCATTGTAGTCACTTGAGCTCACCCACAGTTTAGTTGAATCGTAAATAAAATACTAGCACTGACTTCAGACGGGTTGATAAATATGTTGTCCAAATTTTTAGAGAAAGAAATAACGCACTGGTTTTAATAATCAAAATTTTGATGCGGCATCCGACGATGCCGTCAGTACCGAAAGGGTTGATTGTTCTTGCAGATTTAATTTTAACCAACCTACGATAATACAAGAAAATTTATCCCAGCAATTCAGGGATTATTTAAAAAAAATAGCTTCGACACAGTTTCCTATACTAAAATTCACTGAAAGTTATTAGGAAAATCATGAAATATTAAGGCCACACCACATAGAGATTTGCTCCCGTTTTAAATGAGCTATTCCTAAGATGTTTCTTATTGACTGAGTCTAAGAAAACATCGAATAATTCGAAAATATTAGTGAAATAGATAAGATGCGATACAAAGATAGAGATCGACAGGCGAAGAAAGGAGATGAAGTTTGGGTCTCTGCTCCAAACTAAGCCTCTGCCGTCATAAACTGTGAAGGAAATTACCTTCATTTCGTGTTCCTGAAATCGTGAAATATAAGGTGTATGAAATTCTAGCGTGGCGGACTCTTTGCATGAACACGTAACAGGTAATTAACCCTACCCCTAACCCCTGACTATGCTGCCTTGCCAAAGACAAGTTTTTATTAGGTATACAATAGGAAAAAGAAGCCTTGAGGTTAAATGACCCTGCCTGGTATGCATATAGGGGTAATTAACACTTCATGCCCTATTTTGCATGTTTGCGGACATTACAGAGGGTGTCATTCCAATGAAAGTTGATGTAAATTTCTAGCAGTGGGTTAATGCATTAATATCATATATGGACAAAAATTCTTAAGTTTAGTTATTGATTGGTCATGTAACAATTGCAATTCAACTACCTAATCTTTATTGAACTGTTTACCCAATGCCTTCATTAATTCTGATCGTACCGTGCTTAAAACAGCTCCAAATTCTTCGTGCACCACAGAAAAGTTACAAAAACTCCAAAGCATTAAATATAGGAAGTGAAATAGAGAGAGTATCTTTTAGATAATAATTCTCTTCTTTACTTCCTACATTCCTTCGTTCCTTTCTTAATAAGTTCGTTCGACCATTACACTTGCAGTGTTAGAGAGGGGAAAATTATGCTATCCTTGATGTGGTCCTGGGACGGAACAACAGGAGCCTGTTTATATTCTAGCAGCTATTTCACGCAAGTCACCGACAGAAAATTTGTTATCTGACCTGAAACATGTTTTCACAATCAGTAAGCATGAATCGGGTCTGAGATATCATTGAAGAACAATGGTTTTATTCTGTGTAACTTCCACAGTTTCCAGCTAGTTCTCTTTAATTGATATTCAAGGAAAAAATTATTCATTCAACTTCCATTAGCATTATTTCAATATTACTAAGTAGATGTGCAATTTCCAGGACTACTCGTAAACTAGACGTGGAATACAATATTTCGCACATTTTTAGTAAGATAGGGTAAGCTAGGCAACCCTTTCGCCTGAGTAATACTATTTAAAAGGGACTAAGTTGTTGTTTTGACTAGTAAAGAATTCTTACTAATAACTAAAAAACCTTTAGTTAGTAAAGAATCTTGAGATTCTTCCCTAATGGTGGCCAAACCATATTTAACGCGTCTCACTTAGTAGTCAGTTCAATCTTTCAGCTGCAGTTTTGCAAGACAACAAAGATGGCAGCTCTCACTCTGCTTATATTTAAGTGAAATTTTACATGTGCAGTGAAGCACTATAAGTTACTGTTGACGTTGCTGTGATGCTCAGACAGGCAGGTTACTGCATCTGAGAAATAAGCCTTGCCGTCGGTATCATAATAGCAGCTGTTGTTTTCTAGCCGTGGAAATTTAGACGACTCGGTGGGTTTACTTCCAATTGGATGGTCGTTGCTTGCACTTGCTTCGATATCTCATTGTATAGGAGAAGACATGCGTGGTTTACTCACAGAAATATATAAATATATGCATTAAATAAATAAACGACATTTATCTTCAAGAAGTCTATCAATTGCTAAGCTAACGATACCTAAGAAGCCCAATCACCCAACAAATGGCCATCTCACAAATGAGTGAATATGTGCGTGTGATGCGTCTGTGGAGAGTCAATCGATTTTCGCACGTGCTTGTGACGCACACCAGTCGGTAGGGTGCTGACTGAGGGTGCTGTATATTAGTGCAAAAAAATGCAATCCCTATCTCAAAGTGCTGCAGAATATAAAAAATTCGTTGGTGTTGATGAGCCGCTGAGCATGTGGTGCGTGCAAGAAAAACTGTCGTTTCAATGCTTCACTCGGACTATATGGAAACGTCAAGTAGTTATATGCTAGTTTATCCCGTTTTTACTTGGTTTTTAACAACTTGTCTAGTAATAATAGCAATTTATTATTTTGTATTGTTCGCCTTATTATTCGTTATAATTCGGTAGTATTTTACCGCGCGATGCGACTTTGTATTGCTGCGCTAGTAATTTTTCTGCTAGTTCTACAATTATTTTACTTTTTGGGGACCACTCGGTTCCAAAAACTCTGGACAAATTATTTAGCAGATATTTGTCTCATACTGTAGAGGTACCAGGAAATTTGCATGGAAATGGAGTAAAGTTAATGTTCTACCTTGTAGATTGTACTAATATCTTTGAATTTTTTCAATGCATCATTGGGACACTAACCCATTTTTGGCAATACCAGAAGCAAATTTAAGGCTTCAGCTTTCAGGGCTGCACAGAATTGTGTTTGGGTAAAACTTGGACTAGGCTACAAACGAGCGTGACCGAGCGACATACTACAGTAGCTGCGTGACAAGTTATTGTCCGGTCTCATGGTATCTATTAACAAACAATATTCTGAGTTTCCATTTCATTAAATTTCCATACCTGATCCACTCTACTTTCATCACTGGAGCTCCGAATAGAATAATACCAACGCCGACGACATTAATGGCAATAATCTGCAATTAAGCTGGGTTAGGCTATGTACAAGTGTGTATGAGGGTGCATGTTTGTGACATACTGCGTGACGAGTTGCTATTTGTGTTTCCGCTGCTGCCAATAGCCCCAGACACACTAAATAATAATATTCACGCAACACTGTGCGTCCTTTTGCGTCTGTTTAAAAAAAAACTCATACATCATCTAAACTATTAAACTTAAATATTCAACAAAAAACAATGCAAATTTTCCGCTTGTTGCTCTATAAGAAATATACAAGTCGTAAATGCAATACATATAAAACAGGTTTAGGAAACCCATACCCTAATTCTTGGCTGTTAACTGCTACAGATGAAGGAAGGAAAAGTACCGTTGTTGATGGATTAGAATACAAAATGTCGAATTTGGTTTTCGCAACACCCGCAAAGTGACCCGCTGTACAAACACCTGCACTTAATTTGACATTGCGAGGGTCTCAACTGAAGAAACACGACAGTGATGGCACGGCTGGTTACTTTGTCGTCCTGGCCGCCATTTGCAGTTTTTACCCTGCATCGAGTGCCAACGTTAACGTTTCGAATATTTCTCTTAATCCTGGGGGTCAATTTATAATAAATTTATTTCAGCACGATACTGAAACAAGTTAAGTCATAGTCTTGGAAACTTTCGCTCTACTCTGTAAGAACATGGAACGTTTCCCATTTTGTGATTGTGTTCTCTCTGGAGCAATGACCTTCATGGGTAGGAGCTCCAGCTGAGCGACTACAGCTAGCGGAGGTAATGAGGCACAGTCGACTACTACCGGGTGTCTCAAAAAAAGTTGCATTTTCAATTGGCTGCTGTTCCAACAGTATTGGAGCTAAGATAATGAAACACGTTTCAAAAGATTATATCCTATATTTTCATTCTGTGTAATGTTTATCCCTCAAAGTGCCCTCCATTAGCCATGATACACTTATTGATACGATGGTGAATATTCGCGACAGCCCCTTGAAATGTGTTGACATCGATGGATCGAATTATGTCTTACACAACACATTTTAGTTCACGAATGTTTGGACGAGAGTGAAGTACTCTCTCCTTGACGAATCCACATAAATAAAAACCAAGGGGAGAGAGATCTGGAGATCTAGGGGGCCACAGAAACTCCGAGCGGTGGGAAATTAGCCGCCGAGGGAATTTTTCGATTAACCAAGCCATAACTTCACCAGCAGTATGGGCTTCTGCGCCATCTTGTTGAACCCATTCATCAGGATGTGTGTGGCCATGAAAAGTTTCTTTCAGCATATCCAAACCAGTCACTCCGTTTACTGACTGTGCTTCCATGGTATTGGGATCGTCGAAGAAGTAAGGTCCATATATCCTGTTGCCGCTCAGTCCACACCACACTGTTACTTTGGGAGAGTGAAGAAGCTTTTCCGTGACATGACAGGTTTGGTTGGTGACCAATAACGAAAATTTTGACTGTTTAGCGTTCCTCTTAGGTAAATGTGACATTCGTAGCTGAAAATAACGTTTATCTAAGATAACTCATTATTTATGACCATATTATTCATCTTGTTACAAAACAATAGACGCCGATATTTATCAATGCTCGAAATCTCATGATGGATTGTAGTTTATACGGGTTAACCGTTTATACGGTTTTGGCTGAAGGTCTTTTCGACAAATGCGCTGACAAGTTGCATTGCTTAATTGGGTAACAGCAGACAGTCTAAGGGAAATATTCGGGTCAGTCAAAATATTAAGACGTACAGCATCAATGTTACCCTCTGCTCTTCCTGTTCTTGGACGTCCCGAATTCCCTTTATTCTAATTGTGAGTAGTGCCTTTTTCTTTCCATTTGTTGAAGACTCTTTTCAGTGAGGGTCTTGCTATTCTTTTTCCGAATTTTTTGCTGAAATCACCAAAGAAAAATGACTTCGCATATATGATTTCCAAATGAATCCACTGTGAAAATTCTTCGTTCCAAAGTTAGCTGCATTTTGAGGGAAAATCATGCTATAAATTTCAAGTTAGGTGCGCCATACTAAATGGGTTGGGAATGCTTTTTATATACCTAAACAAAACTTTGGAATCTGTTCTTTCGAATGAGTTCCATTTCATACTCCTAACTATAATAATATTGAAACAGCAGCCAGTATAAAATGTAACATTTTTTTGAGGCACCCAGTAGCTCGCTAAACTACGGGTATGTACGATTGAGTCGATAGAGTCGATTTAAGCCAAGCCCACTCGACTCGACTTGTCCGTAACTGCAGACAAAAACTTTGGCTTTGTCACTTTGAATTGTGCAGCAAGTGTAAGAAGCAAGCCGATTATGTTACGCCGACTGAAAACTCTATTTGACAGAGTAAGATTGAGCTCTGGGAAATATAAAAAATAACCGATTAAGGGTCACTGCCTCAAATTCAAATCCAAGAGTCGAATCCAGCTCATCTATCCGAAGTTCCATGAAGTCAAGCCTCGAGGGCCCAAATCAGCTGCTCGGTCGAATGCTCCCAACATCGAAATTCACTTTGCATTCGCTGTGCCGTTATAGCAGTAGAAGCCCGAAATATTTAGTCTGCTATATACGTGCTCGAACTTTCAAACATAGCGTGTAGACATTTAAGGGCTACGACCCTTCGCCCGCCCCACCAACTGGTGGGTGTAGGACGAATCAACTTTATTAGGTACTCACAGGGATGGTACAATAGTTATATTAAACATAGCTTATCACTAGACTTATATTAAATACAGAGAGCGCTTGATAGCCTTATAGTACACGTAACACATCATTCCGGCTCATTGTTTGACCTCTGTTTGGTAAGAGTATGCGCTGCCATCGGCTATACATATTTGACAGTCTGTAGCAAGGGCCATCGCAGACCACATTTATCAGCGAATTAGCTGATTTTTCTATCCTCTTCCTGTTCCAATCCAAGATACTCTTTGGAGTATTGAAGTCCTGTGCAGCGTTGATCAGTCTATTTCTTCACATGCTGTCGAATAAACAAGGCAACATGCAGTATCTGAAACTCTAACTGTAAAATACTGTTAGTAGTTTATTAATTGTTTCTGAGCTTGAAACGTTCGGGACTGCTCTTTTCTACTGTATACTTTGTATACTTTAACTATGATTCATGTAACTTAATATGTATAGGATGTAATGTAATCTGAGAATTGCCAGTTTTATTTCATTGCACTTGCACGTTTTGGTGCCCCTCCTACTGCATGCTTCACATCTTGTCCGCTGTATAATAAAACACAGTTGCTGGTCGCTTGCTTGCTTGCTCCCATGTTGGCCCGTCTCCCCGTCACGCTCTATGGAAATAAGATAGGAATAAATTCGAAATCCGGCAAAGTTATGTAATACGAGAGCAATAAGTAATGTAATATTATTATGTATAAATTCGTCGTAAAATCCGTCAAAATCAACGAGAGCATGCAGTAAGTTATGTAATATTATTATGTATAAATTCGTCGTAAAATCGGTCTAAATCAGTGAGAGCAAAAAAGTTATATATATGAGCCTGAGCTCGGCTGAATGAATGGGTTCATGCGTGTAACGGTGATACCGGAATTGCAACAGAACTGCGCCAGTTATTTATATGTCCTTGCTTAGAGGCAAGATGTTGAATTTTCTGTCGCAGAGTCTTTGAAGGTTTGAAAAAAGAAGAGTAGCGGGCGTTTTGCAGAAATACTAATGTGCTGCTGTCATTTTTGACGGCTGGGCCGCTAGTAGGTGTAATAACGTCTACAACAGACTTTTTACCTGAAGGACATAAGGGAGGGTCATGTTAAAAGGAAGATCAAGTTACTAAAGCTCTAAAAAGAAAACAAGATGTTGCGTCACCGACATTCTATATCATTTATAATTCTGCATAATTGTCCTATATCTATTGCAACACTGTGTATAGCGTCTTTGCTCTCTTACAATATACTATAGGATCTCTCTTCAATGACCAAAGTCCCACTATTACTTAGGTCTATCGAAAGCAACATTGCATTTTTTTACGACAAATTTCGTTGCTGAATACGGAGATGGGTATATTCTGTCCCTTATAACAATACATTTTTTCTTGTGTTTTCACTGTACTCCCAATTTTTACATTTGGTCCATTCTGCGTTGAGCGCAAGTTTCTTTTTGCAAAGTAAGACCCAATGCAGACGCCATAGGGTGCAATCTACTGATATGCCTTTATACATTTTCGTTTCATCAGTTCCTTTATTTATTCCGCTCTACTCTCAGCACCAGAGCTCTTTTTAGAGGAATACTCTGTGCAGACGACGTCAGTGGGTGCCATGTACTCTTGAGCACCGTATCCTTAAACAGTAATTTTTACACCTTCTTCACTACAGTTAAATTTCCTATATATATTTTTTTTTGTTCGTGCGGCCTTTGCACAAGTTCTATTATTAAAGAATGAGCAATACCCACTGCACACAGCATACAATAGATAGGTCCAAGCCACCTTATATCACCTAACCTTTAACAACACCTTTTGCACCTTTTCATCACACCAACATCTCAGATTTGTTCATGGTCTCAGCCTTACATAAACAAGAGTTCTTTTTGGAAACAATTGTTACTGCAGACGACAGAGATGGGCACAATCTACCCTAAAGCTACCATGAGCTGGACACAATGCGCAAGACACAATGTACTCAGATCGCAAATGTACAGCAAATTACTGGGCGACCGCCGATACTCGCTGTCATCGCGCCATTGTCTAGGTATAAATCCACCGTCAGTCCCATCAGATAACATGCAAATGATGTGCGGAACAGGCCGCCTTCCGGTGCTCAGCGCTGGCTCCATGGAGGACCGGGGACCCTGGCGGCGTCATGTATGGTGCTTTAATTAGTATGTTCTACCCTGGATTCTTGAGACATTTATTGGAATACCTTGGGAGAGTGGGTAATCGTACGCACACTGAAGGCTCTTCTTGTGGTGCAATCACGTGCTTTAAATAGAAATACTTCGGTTGTTTAGGACGAGAAGAATTAGTTATGTTGACTATATTGTAATAGGAAGACAGAGCTTGTTTAGCGTCAAAACGGAGTGTTTTAAGTACAATTCTATGACTCTAGCACAATAACTAGGCGAAATACTGTACGTGTAGAAAATCAAGGGTAGATATTTTTTAAGTGTATATGTATGAAAAATAAAGAATGCATGCGCTGATAAAGTGCAATTCTCCTGATGCTCGAGGAAAAACAATTTTCTATTTTTGTTTTTTCATGGTAAGAAAAGGTTAAGCACTAGAGCATATGTGCAGGAACCCTTAACTCATCCTGTTGAATACCAGAAATGTTTCGGAAAGTATCGTTTCTACGACAGAAACGGTCATATTACCAGAGAAAAGGTAAAAGAAAAACAATAAATTGCACGGCGAAAAGTAAGAGGTTGGAAATCAGGTAAAATTATCCCTCCGGTATATGTGTCAAATGCGGATCAGATAGTACTACTGTAGTTCTATTGTTGTTAAGGTGCTAAGGTTCTTTAATTCACGTGTTACTTGTGTATTGCCATGGTAGATCATCAGCCAGCACTTAATTAAGTCCCTCTATACCTTAAGCCAATAAGTCATTAAGTAAGATCTCTATTCGCTAATAAGCCCGATAGTTGAATATTTAATATTATTGAAAAGCAGTGGGCTCAATACTATAAGGTTCAATACAGTGATATGGTCTATTTGTGTTTCCCTTTTCTGTGAGCTAATAGCAAAATATTGCTACAGGAGCAAAATGACGATGCATAATACGCTCAAAAGTAATGTTTCTCAGCTGAATGTATTGGCATAGTCGAAAAATTATACAGTGTTTTTCTGTGGAATCAAGTAATTTATGATATATATCGTGCAAAGTACGTATTGTACTTTTAATGCCAGTTATTACAGTTATCAGTAGAAAAAACTTTGCCTATGATTACTACTGTAATAAAGGTAGAATTAAGTTGCTTAAGTACATTTTCTTCACAAAATGGGCCGTTATTCGGTCCAATAACGCATTCCCAGAACATCGATTTCGAAAGTGGACGATTACAGGCTGAGAACAATTACAAGTTAAATTGTAAAAAAGCCCGTTTCGCATTTCAAATGTATAGATGCAGATATTAGCTAGTGTCTTAGGGTTGGGTAAGTAAATTTAGGATGGTGGTTTGTTCTAAGAGAATACGAAAAAACGTCCGCTTATAGTTAGAAGCATTCTAGCTGCCTTACATATAGGGGCCGAAACCCTATCCTCCATCAAGTCCAATTAACATACAACTACCCACTTCTGACTTAAACTCAGTGATGAAATTGCCAGAACGGTCCAGGAGTGATCACATGCCAAGAAAGTGTTGGAATTGAGGGTACACCTGCAGTGTTTTTTTTATATACGAGACACTTTTTCATAATGGTATCGCATTAAAGCGTAACTAAAATATAATTAATGGCCTATTACAGAGATCTTTATTAAAACCCTGTAAACAATAACATACCAAGATGCTGCATTGTGACATTGCCACACGAGCGCACGGCTGTCAAGTCGTGAAAGAGAAAAATTTGTCGCAGTGGTCCCAATTATTGTCCATCCACATATGAGTTTATTCGCATATAACGAGAACCAAGTGCATTTACCACTTGTGCAAGAAGGATGTTTTGGTTAGTAGAACCAAAATGCGTTAGCTACAGTTTATATTTTTGTGAGGGAAACGAAAAACCCAGTCTTGGGTACCCTGTTTTAACGAGATATCCTAGCCACTTTTGGCCATTAATACTAGTTGCTATGATATCAATTGAGTCTTTTCGAAGTATCTCAGAGTTACGAGTTGGAGAAGAAAGGTGGGACTCCGATTGTTTTCAGGGGTATTTTGTTGCCGATCTTTTCCTTATCAAGATATTTAATGACCTCACACATCCAGGGGCTGAACCGAGTGCCTCATCCTCAGGAGATGTAGTTGGCCTCAGTCTCTGCTGACGAGTTTAGTTTATTAGATTAGGCAGGTGCTCTATATTACCCCTTCTGTTCTGCGAGAATGGTCGCCGAATGGAAGTAAGCGACCCATCACGTGGGATTCCTATCTGCCCCCGTGTGTGTATTAGGGCGGGGGCTCACGGAAGAGGAATCTTCTTCTTTCTTTTTTCATCTCTTTGCCCCGTTCGGCTTAGTTGAACAAAAGCCGAGCCGTATAGGGCTGGAGATGCTCTACGTCTTATTTCCTACCAGTAGTAGCGCGCAATTAAGGGCATTGGAGACCAACAGAACCCATCTAAGTTAGCAATAAACATGAAGCCATCCGTAGAAAAGCCGAAATAGAATTCGAGAAGAATTCGGTGCGGTGCGACGTAGTATTGCTGCGCTTGTAAGCCATCTACTACGGAATAGGTACTATTACAGCAACTTTTACCGTATCCTGAAACTAACCTGCGTCTGACTTCTAGAACCGTGGAATTCTCCTGTGATTCCTAAAGGCCGATTCCCACTTGATGGGCTGGAAGCCAAAAATGTGGCTGGCAGCCAGTCCCCACGCCTTGCAAACATACCTGATTGGCTTGTACGTAGCTTGGCTCGCAAGCCAGTTGTGGTTATGCTTGCATCTCAGTTCCCAGTTGACTATATGGATGATGGTGAACCGCAGGCAACTTGCTGCTGCCACACTATTGCTCAGGCGAAGGCGCCAAATACGAAAAGTGTGGGTGAAGCCGCTGTTTGTGTGAAGTGCAGAGAGAGGAGAGTACCGGTCACTATAGTGCACTAGTGGGCCCATATTTCTGCTATCACTTTGGGCTTCTTGGGGTCAGGATGCTGTTTACCCCATATAGCAGTGAATTTTGCCACCTCTTCACACAGGTGTTCAAACTTTTTTCAGTCAACTACCACTTCTGGCGACATTTTACGTTAGAAATAACACTGTAATAGTATTTAATTCTTTACCTGAAATTCAACAAGACTGACGTGGCTGCCAGTAAAAAATAAAGTGATTTATTTTTTTGCGGGCTGCTACCTGAAGGGAACAAGCACAAAGCAAGGAATAAAATATTTGACTGGGAGTGCGCCGATGATCGGCTACCAGCCTAAAAAACGAGCTGCCAGCACAATTTGAGGTGCAAGCATCTTTATTGGCTGCCAGCCACATTTTTGGCTTCCAACTCATCACGTGGGAATCGGCCCTAACAGTGATAGGATATCGGTGTCCTACCCCTGCTCTAGTATCTTACGTACCCCTTTCAGCCAATCTCAGCAAGCCTTTCTTCGTCTTCAGATTCTACGGCTAAAAGATGCACTACAAGTAATAGGCATAGAATGTCGAAAACACTTAATATTCGATTCCCAATTCATAGCTTGGAACCCAAAAGCCCCTAATGGGTGGGAGGTCGATGCTTTGTGCAGGCTTGCTAGGAATAGTTAACTTAATGATTTTTTTTACGGGCGCTATTGCGAGTTACGCCAGATACTGAACGGACACACTACAGTTTTTACCTACTGGATCATTTTTTCTTGATCATTCTTGTGGAAAAAATATTGTTTTGCTCACCTTTGTTTTCTGTACGATAAAGAGGTCGAATACAGTTTCACTCAGAAGCACCTCATCTTGTCCCTTACAAGCGGAGAATAACATTTCATTTCAGAAAAAAAAACTCCATCACACCCACTTTACCAGTGCTAGGCAAATTTTAAGATTGAGTGGATACTACACTCGGGTAGAGGAAAATCTTTTCCGTAAAAAAAGTCATGAAAATGGGGCCAGGAGTTTTTGAGAAGAATCTGATTGCATACTACTTGTTTAAAGTAAAAATAAAATCAGTCCCGTGGTTATGAATTTACTGTTATTTTGGGGCAGGGGAAATGGGGAACAAAAGTTTGTTTGCAAGGGATAAAACGAAGTGTTTGTTATCAAGAAAATTTACTAGTATACTAATTTAAAAATTTATAGATTGGACAAACATATTTGAGTCCCATTCTGAACTCTGACAATAAGATAGCAAGATCTTTATGGTTAAGCTAATAACGGATGCCAGGAGAGATCCGCAAGAAAAAAAAACATTGATGGGTCAAATATGACACAAGTCGCTCCAGCAGTTTCCAAGAAAAAAATGCGATGTACCTTTTCAAAATTAGGCGTGGCCCGCTGATAAAGTGTTTGGCCCGCTCTTTCCCAAAATAAAATATAAATCCAGCTGCTGGTAGTAGGGGGGTCTTGTAAGTTTCGCCTTGTGGGTTGGAAGTTGGGAATGAATATATGCTGGGAACCGTTGGTTTATTGGGTAAATACCGCAACACATTCCTGGTATGATATAGCTATAGCTAGTACATCGGATGGCGGAGTGGTATCTCACAAGTCTTATTCATAGATTGTATTAGATTAACTACATATCGAAATATATACTAAATATATAGTTCTTATCACATATCGGATAGGGTCATCGTCATTGTTAATAATTATTTATTACGCTGACTTTATGATATATCTAGTAGTTTATGTATGGCAAATCTAGTAAAAAAAGCCGCTTATGAAATTGTATTGCACTATATGACTACTGCTTATTTACCCAAAACGTTACTCAAGCTTTTACTATATCACACTGTCAAATTAAACGCAGCTCTATATCCAACGAATCTATTATATAATTATCGAACATATTCCACGTTACTGAATAAATTGACAGTTGAGTACAATGTGTGGCCAAAAGAGCAAAAATTCTTTATTCATTCCATAATATATCAAGATCGGTTTATAAGGTAGGAGTCAGACTTGATGCCGCTGGATAATACTGTACTGCATGTATGAACCTTCTGATTGACAACCACTCAGCAGAAGTATTCCACTAGGTTAAAAAAGTAAAATATCCCTATCCATGTCGTAACAATTTATTGAGCTATTGTTGGATTTGAGAATACATAATTGGTATAGTCGGATCATACTGTACATATGAACCTTCTGATTGGTAAACACCAAGCTGCACTGTTCCGGTGTCCAGTGAACCACAAGTTCCCAATGTAGTTTAACAATTTATGAAGCTAGTATTTGTATTTGAAAGGACAGTTATGCAGCTCGATAGTACGCCTCAGCACCACATTGACAATCTCTGTATCATTATATTGTTTTGTGTGTCCAAACAAGCAAAATGTTCTCGTTCATTGCCGCAATTTATCGAGCTGGTATCCGTATTTGAAGAGACACACCTGATGAAATTGGAAACCAGTTAAGAACGGAAGTGGTGCGGTAAAAATGCCCATATCGAACATGAGAGTTGCTAGCGTGCTGTGGGGCGGTAAATCAGCGTCTTTGCGACTGTCACTGAGTTTTGGACCGAACGAGACTACAATCTACTGTATTTTTCTGAAGTATAAGTACCTTCAGATGCCCTTAAAATATTGGTTTTGGACTGTTTTTTTCTCGCACTAAGGACCAACATATTTTCAAGATAAACGAATAATAGACCATGTCCGATATACTGAGTACGTGCGTTGTGCGGCGTCTACAAAACTAATCCCCCGCTACGGCGAACTAAAAAACTGCTGGTTATTCATTGCTAGAGACCGATTTTAGTTCTGCCACTGAAACTTGGCCAGTATGCGTCGTGTTCTGTAGGTGGCCATCGTTCACGCTTTAATAGGAATAACACGGGCGTTTTCAGGTAGAACACGATGAAATACCGAACATATTTATTTGTATCAATTCATTACTTGAAAATTTACCAGATACGCACACTAACGGCTTTCAAATTTCGAGTCACGCAGTGGAATTGATGAAAACACAATTGAAATAAACCCAGAACACACTGTTTGCTGAGCAATATAATCGAAAAATATTTTCAGCACGTTCAAAACTAACGCACGGTATTTAAAGAAAGTGGGTTTAAGATGGGAGTGGACTACCATTTTGTGATATTTAATGCACAATGTCTGCAATCAGTAATGCACCGATCATCAGCTTCAACTAAGCTCAAGCACAGCTTGATGCGGTCACTAGCCACCGCAGCCTAACGATGCAGCGATTCTTGTCCGAAACAGGTTCGCTGCTCGCCCAATTTCGATCGTGTTGCGGGCGCCACGTCTAGTCACATATGCCGGTTATGCTGGAGACAGATAAAACTCCACTTCAAGAAGCAAGATTGACTTTCAGGCGTCCCTATGGCAAACAAATGGGGGTTAAAGCTTGAATGTAGACCCAAAGTGGCGAAAGTAACGCTGATATAAATTCCAGACGATTTAAAGTCAACGAGCATAATTTAATTAATTCGCTTTCTCCGCACCAGTTGATGACATATTAGGCTAATATTTCTTTCATAAACTTGATAAAATTTCAAAACTATTTAAAAATTTGCCGTATGCTCTGAACGCGTTACAAAAGGACAACAATGCAATCACAATCGCACTATGCAGACAATTCTCAAATCTATATTTTCTGACACTGAGGACGATGTCTTTTACTTCAAAATTGATGCAAATACTGTAGGCAATGGAACCAATACTTCGGGGTACAAACAGTTTTTAAGAATAAATTCCTCTTCACATTGCGGAAAATTTATCACAACAAAATAAATACAGGCAATTTATAACAATAATTGTAAATCCAATACTATGTACTTCACTGGACAAACAGTTTTCGAAATTGAATTTTTTACCATCAAACAGGAAACCGAACCAATCGACAGAATAACTGAACGTTTCTTGCCATGCAGTCATGCTAGCCAATTAGAGGCAAGAGTTATTGTCTGAGGTTAGGTATACATGCAAGATTAAATCAATTGATTCTAACCGAACGAGAAAAAACAAATAATTCCAGTTAGAAGGTTTAAATGCAATTGAGTCATTCTGTACAAGAAGTTCGCTGCGTGTGTTTAAATGTTCTGATCGTGTTGAAATCTACATGGAGCCATTGAGGAATAAAACATAAAATACTTTTATACCTATTCAAAGTGCACTTCTTCGTCGAGCTTCCTGGCAATATCTATACCTGTTCCACAGTCACATGAGCAAATAGGAACTTTGAAGTGCAGTGAGACAAATATATCCAGTATATCGTAATGATAATATTAATAATTATAATAACAAAGAATAATAATTATAATTTTATTAATAACACAATAACTTCACAAGTACGCCTACAAGTACATAGCAAACAACATTATCGCAATAAGTACATATAGTTGTTGACAAAGATTTCTATAGTTAAACATCATTAATGTAGCCCATTAAAGAAAATGCACTTGGCCGACGGTTTGCTATAATCGCTATGCGATAATTTTATTGCTGACTCTTATGTCCATTTACAGGCAACCAATAATCTACCTACCGTTAGCTTGTTATAGAATTTACTTACTTATTTATTTAAATTCCTTCAGTTTGTCACGAATAGCCTCCAAATACTAAACAACTACTTGAGATGTACTTGGATTAGTTCGTAAACATGCTAGAAGTTTGTAGTTTCACATGTAAACTCACTGTTTATTAGCGAACCAATAGTCTGTCAAACTACTGCAGATGCTGCTCTCTTTTTTTAAATATAGTATTGCTGACTCGCTTTAATTGGGCGTTTTAACAAATTTGCAATAGCTACAGTGTTTTTGAGACCCCTCTTGGGTGTCCAATACATCGATTACAATGTACAAATCAGTGCGTGTGTTACTTTACCTTTACCTTTAAATGGTTAGACCGTGGGCAGAAGAGAAATATTTACTAGCTGCAATGTGGACCATGCAATTCAGACTGATTTTGTTGTGTACAGGTAAGCAGAATATAATAGATGTTACTAAGTAATGCTAGTAATGAATGGCACATGACTCATGTCACTAGCAGATGCTAGTTGGTGTCAGCAACAGAACTTAGCGTTTGTTGTGAGCAATAGTTGTTAGCAGTTGATTTCAATGAAAGATGTTATTGCCAGATGTTAATAATTGGTGTTAGTACTTGATATTAATTCGTAGATATCAGAAATTGATGTTATTAAGAAATGATGCTATTTATTTAGCTGCTGCATCTGAACTATGCAACCCTTACTGATCCATTCATTGCAAGTCATTAGAGTGTGGCTTTGATTTTTCTTCAGACCGTCGCATGACGTACGAAAACATGAAAGACATGCGCCGCGTCTGTGTGTTGCGTATTTTTCATATAAGCAGATCAGGTCGAGTTATTGGATCATATTATTTTTTCCATCGAAGCAACGTGCTGCGAGGACATGCAGCTCGCATGTCACACATGCTACCGTATCTATGCTACCGAGTTTAAATATATTTCAAGACGACGAGTGAGATGCTCCTCCTCGTTCTCAGTTGCTCGTGCGAATGCATTTGTGGCCTCGGCATAAGACATAAGTAGGTCAGTATATACGCCGAAAATGTGCTGACACTACAGCAGCGCCTTCTTTTAGCTGCTCGACCTGCGAGTCTCCAGCAGCCGTTTCGAAAATTATGGCAGAAGAAATGGCAGGCAGCCTTGATTTGTTACGTAAGTCCGTTATTACGAATGGTCTTACATGGATAATTCTCATCATACAATAAGTTGGATTTTTACCTAAACTGCTACCACCTATATTTGTGATAAGGTAGCTAAGCAGAAACCGGGACCGCACCTTATACGTAGGGCTTACTAAACAAAGTTAGAAAATGCAACACTGAAATTAGGTTATTAGGATGAAATAGTAATAATAGTAATATGATCAATAATTAATATTTATCATATTATTATTACAATTTCATCCTATTCTCATTTCAATATTGCATTTCAATACGATAAATATAACATAAAGTACCTTACGCACGGGCGCGCGTTCTGAGAATCAACACTTCGGAAATCAAGGCATTCTCAATTCGAGAACAGCTTATTTATGAAATAATACGTATGTACTAACAAGTATTTTCCTTGAGATATAAAAGTAGGCAAGCGGTGGTAATAATGCTTACTATTCTATAGGAGTTCTTCGCAAACGTTTCGATATTCGCACTCAGCTTGTTGCAGCAATCACAGCTTATCATCTGCAGCGATAACGCTGCATATACCTTCATTGATAACGATAATTCACATTTCATTACTGACTTTAATTTAAATATCCAGTCGACTTGCCGTCATCCCTATTTTAGAAAAAAAGTTTTATAATAACATAAATTTCGTACAATAACGACCTTGCAGCTCTGTAACTGCATCGCAATACCACACACAAGAATTCAAGTACGTGCACTGCTTCGTTGTCAGCAGATACTGCTACACGCCCAAGCCCATTTTATGACAGGTAGAAATTTGAAAAGGAGTTGCGGCAGCTTTCCTGCAACTTGCGTAAAATTTAACTTAAAGAAACATTAATAAACTTACTAGCATTTAAGCTTGCTGTCATTATAGGTCCACTCAATTGCTGCTATTTTTAATGCCACCCATTTTCTCCTAAAATTTTACAGCAAGAATAACTTTTACGGACCTGTATACAAGCTCACTTGTTCAGTGCATATCTGCCTTTCAATCTACTTGCATACAAAGCTTTCTCGCTCCACAGGTCAGCCCGCTGCAGTTCCAACGCCAGCAATGGTCTGATTAAACAATGTGGGGGTTGAATGCGAGTTTTTCTTAACTTTCAGACATTGTCTGACGCCGCCGACGAGACTTCAGGTTTTTGTCGGGAGTCGAATTGACACCTCCAGAGATAAAGCTCGGGCATCCTTAATTGTCGATAAAACATCGCAAACTCTCGTAAGTTTCCCCATATAAAAGCCCTAAAACCATCCTGCATTAATTATGGTGAAGTTTTAGCGGACAGATGAGAAGGTGATTATAATATTCGGCATCACTTTTGCATTGGACTGGGATACACGCAATGATGTTTCAGTTGGCACTGTTCTTAAGGGATAAAAATTATGTCCATTCTGCTGCTCTCAATATCTCCAAATTCGATTTTCAGTTTTATTTTGAGATTGTCTAAAACAGCAATCTTGTTTATCGTTGTAAACTCAGACGGAGTCCAGGGTACAGTTCACAAACTATTTGACTGATTTTGCTCGTGTTACTGAACAACCGAAATACTTAAAGCTGCGTTTTTGCAAACAGAGGAAATTTTTATTACTAATATTATTCTTAGTCTTATTATTACTATTACTGCCATCAGTATTATCATTATTTTTATCACTACTATTATTAGTGTCGTCATCAACACAATATAACAAACAGCGTCGTGTGTTTATTTGTTTATATATTTATATGTTTTAGACCACGCTCTTAAAGAAATAGATAGGCGAAGAATAGGCCAGGTTGCAGGTTTTGTAATTAAGTTGCATTTTCATGGAGATCGGTGACCAGGTTGCATGCAGAAGCTGGCGAAAGTTGGCTCCTTATTCTTTTCCCCCAATGTACTTCTTGCTTGGAACACTTCATTGAATCGAAAAAATAGAGATATTACAGCTTCTCCTAGCGCGGCCATGCAGTATTGTTTTCAAACTTTCTCCATACATCGGACCATATGTTTGTTCTCAGTTTACCAAGTACAAATCCAGAAGCTAACTAGAGCACTCTGAGAGCGCATACCTCCACCAAGCGAGGCAACGCTAGCAAAAAAATCAAATTGGCTCTGGAACCATAATTTTCTTTGTATAAAATCCAAAATCTAATCATTTGTGCCTTTTGATTGTAATAACAGCTTGTGCAATTTTCTTGAAGATCCGTTCATAACTTTTTGAGTTATACTGCTAACAAACGTTATGACAAACACGAGTCAAACATACAAAAGAACAAACCGATCTGCATCAAAATTGGATCATTTATGTCTTTTAACATTATTAACAACCCCTATAAATTTCATAAAGATCCATTCATTTTTTTTTGAGTTATTGTACTAACAAGCAAAAAATTAAAAACAGTCACAAACAAACGAACGAACACGCGGATCATTATCAAAATTTGGACATTCACTCTTTGTTATATACCCTACAACTCATGTTAATTTCATTAAAATCCATCGGTAACTTCTTGAGTTATAGCATTGAAAAAAAATGAGGCAGACTAACAAACGGATGGACATACAGTGCCTAGACGTAAGTATTTGCACAACACTATTTTTTTTATGTATTTTAAAAAATTTAGGGACTGCTTTAGAATAATTAATACAGGAAGTTTATGTAACATATATATAATAGAATATTTAAACAGAACAGTCAAATGTGCACTTATAACAAGAAAATTTAACACAAGTAAAAGTAATAAGGGACAAAAGTATTTAACCAAAATAAATATGATGTTGAATCTTTGATATATAATAGTATAATTTGACTAAATTAGTTTGGAAATTATTCTAGAACGTTCATGAAACGTCTCGAAACAAATGCTATGCAAACAAACCACAGCCGGCGCAATCTTTACCTCTCTAGACCTCGTTGAAGTCGTGCACGCTCTCACTACAATGCCCAAAGTTAAACAAATCCCTGAAGCTACTCATAAACGGATAATTCAACTTCGTAGTGAGGGCTTAACTCATAGAGTAATAGCAGAACGTGTCAACGTTCCTTTTTCAACGGTTGGAGCTATACTGTAGTCCGCAAGCATCAAGTGACTGGGGCGGTCTCCAACCTGCCAAGAGCTGGAGCGCCGTGTAAGATCATGGGTCGTCGTCGGCGCTACATGCTACGTAAGGTGACTAATGACCCCATGACAACTCGTGCTGACCTTCAGAGTGAACTGGCGTCTCAGGGACTGCATGTCAGCAAGAAAACTATTGTTAGGGAATTG